>JAVJIF010026843.1:0-69965 GCA_038442645.1 Agave tequilana | reverse complement strand
GTAGGCGGAAGCCTCCTTCTCGACGGAAGAGTTTGAAGCCTGCGACTCCACTATAGCGAGTGAGAATCACCCATTCTAATGCCGCGGGCCTAAGGCATTATAGTCAATGGGGGGAATGGCCCCTGTCCGGGTGCGAGTGTGTTGATACACCCCTCGGCTCAGAGTCAGATTCCTCTGAGTTGACCATTGGTTGTTTTTCCTTGCTTCTGCTAGTCATGTTTGCAGTAAGCTCCGGGTATTCAACATCTTGAGAAGGTTCTCCTCCTGTGGGAGTGTCTTCTTTGGCTGACGGGGGAATCAGGTTCAGCTGTCTGATTAGGACTGCTGGTGCACGCCTGACCCATAATGGCATCCAGAGAGCATATGGATGAGTTGTTGACAGCAGCATGACGAAGTGGCTTGATTGGCACTTCTTTTCCTTATCAATAATCCCTCAAATCCGTGGGAGGGGGATTAAAGAGACTGGTCTCGCAACGTCGAAGACGGGAGACAGTCATGTGCCGTTCAGCCTGGACGCAGACTTCAGGGCCGCGGCTCTCATGACGCGGTGTATGACGCGCGCGCGAGTCTCACGTTGCTGCCTGATGCGGTTTAGGCAGAGTTGCTTGAGAAAGAGTGGGCTGCTGGGCCCCACGCCTATGAGTTGCGTACTTCCTGCGTTTGAAAAGACGCGGAGGTCTTTCACCCTGGCGTTTGATGAGTTGGTCCTCAGAGGACTCAACTTGAGGGGTCTCGCGTTTGGGTCTCCAACGCGGATCTCACGCACTGGACGAGGTGCGGGCAAGGCATCAGATTGTACGCCGCGTCTACCCCCAGTCAGACAACCAACGGTTCCGACTTGGAGTTGACGCGCGCGTCATCCTCTGTCGACGCTCAGCATTCGATTGCGTCGAGGAGGTGGAGATAAACCAACAACATCCTGGTTTGTAGAACCAAGAGTGTTCACCACGGGGTCTCCTGAGAGACGTTGACGCGGGTATTCTGCGCGACGCAGTTGATCGCAGCAGCAGTGGTGCCTGAAACCACGCGGGCCTTCTGGGAGCGTTGGCGCGTGTGTTCTGTGCGACGCGGTTGATCGCAATAGCAGTGCCTGAGGTCACGCGGGCCTTCTGGGAGGCATTGGCGCGTGAACTTGTCTTGGCACAGTGGGCATCGGCACCCGGCAGAGCCTCAGATTGGGCTTCGGGTAGCTTCTCAGTTGAGACCCTGCGGCAAACGCGGGTCTTGGGCTCTTGGAGCCAGAAGAGAGGAACTCTTCATACTTCGCCTGGTCGAACTCGACAACGAGTGTTTCGACCATCTTCCCTTACGGAGAACATCATCCTGCGCCACGATCTGTTCGTCAGTGACGAAAGTAGTCCCCAGCGGAGTCGCCATCTCTTGTTTGACACGGAGAGGGGTTGGCTGGTGTAACGCTTCCTGGAATCAGATGGAAAAGATTACAGCCGGCTTAATCTTCCGGTTACAAGGGAGGGGGAATATTGAATCTTGAATTCCCCCTTTGTTTAGTGCTGGGTTCTTCGTGTGGCGGTGGAGAGTGAATCTTGTTCTCCGTTGACCAGATGACTGTTCGGACCGTCGGGGATCTTCTCTTCGGTCGGTAGAGGGAGTAACTCAGCTCCGTCTACCAAAACTCTAGAGGAGGAGGTAGGCGAAGAGCGGCTAGTACTCAGTAAGCTCGCTGAAGGGTTTTCTCTCTCTCTGTCGTTGATCTCTCCTTTGATTGTCGTCTTTTTCCTTCTCGTCGTCCAATTGTCCTCCTCCCTTCAATAGTGACGGGGACTATTTATAGGGTTTTAGGGGGTGATCGTGCCCCCTAAAAGTGCTCCACGATGAGGGCCAACTTCCCCGCTATATGGGCGGCGGATGGCGCCATAATCGGGGTAGTTGCAACCGAGACGTGGGTGTCGAGCCGACGCGCCTTGATGCTGAGACGCGGGCTTCGGGCTGACGCGCTTGATGCTGAGACGCAGGCTTCGGGCTGACGCGCCTTGATGCTGAGACGCGGGCTTCGGGCTGACGCGTCTTGATGCTGAGACGCAGGCTTCGGGCTGACGCGCCTTGATGCTGAGACGCGGGCTATCTCTCGCGTCTTGATTGTCACATTTAGCCTTGCGCCTGGATCTTGGATCTCTGTGTTTTGGTGGCTTGTCTTGGTGATTTTTAGACAGCCTACATCCCCCTTTTTATCTAAAACAAAAAGAATATCAATAAGGGGTACAATCAATTAAGATATCAATTTAAATATATGTCAAAGATAGCATTTTGATACCAATTGAAAGTGAACATAGATCAATCAACAAATGGTATATGCTATATACATTCATGAAGAGGAAGACGCTAAGTTAACTTCCCTACATACATGCATTATATGAAGAAAGGATGACAAGCCCTAATTCACATAACACATAATATGCAATGCATAAGAAGAGATGTGAAGCTCCCCCTACACACGTGTACCACATAAAGAAGAGTTGTCAAGCTCCTCAATATAAGATACACTCAACATGAATCTATATGTAGAAGAGATGTTAAGCTCTCCTTGCATATAGGCAATACAAATCAAAAATTGAATATTTCCTATTAAACAAAATTTTGAATTTCTCAATAAAACAAATTTGATACCAATTAAAAATGTGTCAAAGTAGTGCATCTTGATACCAAATTGTGTTGGCCCGAAGGCCCATCACTCTAGTTTTGATGATGATCAACTCATATAGTTATAGTACTAATGATCTTGTGTTTAATTAGTGACAGATTTATGATCAAGATCTTAGTTGGTGCATAACTTCAAACAGGATTTAAAGTCAAGTTTTGGAGCTAGCACGGTGTTTGGACCAAGTCTAGAAGGCTTCAAGTGAAGACTTCAAGAAGATGGAGACTTGAGTCTAGGTTTGTTTTAGTAAGATTTTATTTTTAGTTAAAATGTAAAGGATAGAATAGTTGGTGGATTGCTCAAGTATACCATGCACACACACTCTTGATTTAGTTTTTAGAAAAGAATTTTCAATTTGGAAAATATCGTTTTGATTCTTTTGGTTAAAACATGTAAACTTGAATTTCTATATTCTTGCCTTTTTATCCAAAATCATGTTTAGTGCATAATGTCAAAAATATAGATATTTCACCATGTTTGTGTAGTGGATCATATCCATACACCATATGCTTTCAAAGTTGTTTAAATATCTTGTTTTTGTATTGGAGATGTTTTGGAAAAATAAAGTTTAGAAAAATCAAGTTTTGGAAAATACTGTTTTTCATTTGAGCCAATATTTCCAAATTACAAAAATAGTCCAAATCATTTATAACATGTCTTGATTTTGTGCAAGCTGAAATCGCTATGATACTAATTGAGATCACCTAGAGGGGGGGTGAATAGGTGATGGCTATATGAAATGACAATTATGCGGAATTAAAAATTTCTAACACAACAATTCGCACAAATGTAAATTTGCAATAAATAGAACAATATAAGTGCAATAAAGTAAGAGAGTTGAGTTAGAGAAAATTCGAGCAAACGCAAACACGCCGATATGTTTCCGAGGTTCGAGCCACGCGCTACGTCCCCGCCTTCACACTTGAAGGATTTCCACTATTGAGGATCCCACCGGATCAACAATACAAGGACACACTTGTCCGTCTCTCGTGATGCCGCAACACCACCTTGAGCACACTCGCTCGCCTTGAGGCCGATGCCTCTACAACTTCACTCCAAGAAGAAAATGAGTGATCAACACTTGATCACTTTACAAAAGCTCACTTAGCACAATCCTAGAACCAAGTATGTAGATGTAGATTGATGGGATTGTTAGTGCAAAAGCTAGAGAGAAGCTAGAGGTAAAGGCTACAAGTTGGGGTGTTGGCAATTTTTGGCTTTGAAATCTTTTGCAAAAGAAAGCTATTGAAAACTGGAAAAACTTGAAAATCTTTTGTAAAATTGTTCTTGATAGATCTTTATCAAATAGAAATGACCTCCTATTTATAGGGGTCAAAAACAACTCAAAACAGCCTCTCATAGCTGTTGGAATCAAATCCCAAAACAAAAACCTGACAGAAAACTAGCTGTTGGAATCTGTCAGAAAATCTGACAGAGTCCGGTCGACCGGGACGGTCGACCGCCAACGGTCAAAAATCCGACCGTTGGGGACCTACGGTCGACGCCTCGGTCGACCGAATTTCCCGAGAGCAAAATAAAGAGATCGGTCGACCGTTGCGGTCGACTGATACTCGTGCACAATCTGTGCACGTCCGGTCGACCAACCCGGTCGACAGGCCACTGTCAGTTCTGAAAAATCAGAACTGCCAGAACCAGAAAATTTGGAAATGGTTTTATCTTTTAAGTTTATATTTTAAACTTGTAAAAACTTAAAGTATGAGCCTGTGTCAACACTCTATCATGTTTAAAATATTTTGATATAAGTCCTTTGATAAAAACTTGTTTTTCTAAAAAAAAACTGTTTTTCCAAAAAAAAAAAAAAACTTAAATATTTCTAACTTAATTTCCAAAACATGTTAGGAAATGGATTTTGAAATCATTTTTGAAGCCCTTATAAAAACTGAATAGGTGTGTGTGTAATCCCAATCCTCTACTTCTATCATCTAGGTTTTGACACAATTTCTAAAAACAAAAATACAAATCTTGTTTTTCTTTATCGTCTTGATCTTGTCTTGATCTTCACATCATCATCTTGATCCCGAAGCATCCTAGTTGTGCATAGCTGGGAATCTTCATTTTTGCGGCGTCCAAACTTGTGAGTCTTTTAGCGGAGCCGTCAAAAAATACCTGTTAAATAACCTGAAATATTCTGAAATAAACATGTTAAATACATAACTAAATATGGTTTGTTATCATCAAAATAATCATAGAGATAAAGGACAAATGGCCTTTGGGCCAACAATCTCCCCCTTTTTGATGATGACAAAACATATGTAGTTATCACAAAATATTTTGGGTAGAGACTTCAAATGAAGCTCCCCCTCAACACATGCATATCATAAATGATACAAATCATACTCAGGCATAGTATAGAGAATGATAAATGAAAAACACCATATTTCATTCAAAAAGTACTCATATCATAGAGCAAATATTCATGTCATAGATAAAGATAGAACATGGGTTCATACAAAAGGATACATATAAAGAAAACACGTCCACAAAGCATAATAGAAAATACATGTAGAAATATGTGTCCAAACACACAAATACATGTCCAAAACAAAATACTACATGTCCAAACACACAAAGTACATACTACATCACAAAATATCTCTCTCAAGATAACTCTCCCCAAAAAACTCTCCCCCTTTTGACATCATCAAAAGGGGAGGTCACTCCTCAACACCAGCATCACCGTCATCGCCGTCATCGTCTCCGTCCTCTGACGAGTGCTCCATGCCTTCGGCCATAGTCTTGTCACCATCACCATCTTCCTCTGAAGAAGCTGCCGCCTCCTCTGGATCAATCCTGTCAACCCGAGGTCGAGGTGGAGGAGCAGATGATGGAGCTCTGGTAGGAAATGGAGGACCAGTAGAGGGAAGTGGACGAGCGATGGAAGTAGGATCAGGAGGAATCATGTCAAATTTGGTGAAAAGAGCATCAAACTGAACATCCACAAATCTCATGGAGTCAGCAATATATGACATGTCATTCCTAAGACCCTGGATGCGAGAGTCTATCTCCGCTCGAGCAGCGGCCTCACGCTGAAATCGTGCATCCAGCTCTGCACGAAAAGCTGTATCGCGCTGCTCAATCCAGGCCTGATGTGCCTCGAACTGAGAGCGGACCTCAGAAGAGATGAGAGACTGAAGATCAGGAGGAAAAGCTGGGGCTGACGCAGATGAAGTCCCTGGGGCCGAAGATGACCTGGGGCAGAAGAAGATCCAGGAATAACTGGAGGTGGAATTGGAGGTTGCTCAGGAGCGTGTCTACGCAACTGTGCTTCCATCCTCTTCAACAAAACTCCATCAATGTTTATATTGGGATCTTCTGAAATCTCAGCAGAAAGATCGAAGTTGAGGGCTCTGAGAATGTGAGTAATCAGCATGCAAAAGGAAGACTTCGACCGGACATACGAATTTGGTCAGAAGCCATATGAGATGCAATGAGTCGGGGGATATTTATCTTAATGCCTCGCAGAAGGCAATAGATAATCAGAGTTGTAGGACCCCTAGCATTACTATACTCACCATGCTTAGGGACTAGGTTGTAGAAAATAATCTTAGCAAGGACCTGAGCAGTGAGAGTGAACCTACTCACAACTTCGTTCCTTACTAGACCGGGGTTGTCATCCCGTGGATCAAGGTAGAGGCGGTGAGCGCAGACTCACCGTCAGGATAGGACTCAAAAGTGTGTAGGTCATAGGAATACACATCAACACCACCAGGGGTGAGATGTAGGATATCAGCAAGTCGACCGATGCTAAGGTCGATGTCCCTACCTAACACTCTAGATTTGATCCGGTTCCCATCAAATGAAAAGTTTGCATAAAAATAGGGAACTAGAGAGGAATAGACTTGTTCCTTGATAGTTAAGAACTCGTCTAGTTCATTGTTCCTAAAGATTTGGGGGATATCCAAATGCTCAAAATCTTGAATGACAACATATCTCCCCGAGTTGATTTTTCTAGTGGAAAGATTGATGTGATGATTACCGGCAAGTTCACTGACAAAAAGACGTTTAGGTTTGGGAGTTGAAGGTTGTGCAATGGCTTTGCCTTTTTCTTGCCTTGAACGTTTTGACATTTTGGAATAAAAAAAATGAGATTTTTAGGTTGAAACAAGTTAGGGCTTGATCTAGATGCTTAGAAACCTAGAATTGATGACAATAGATAGTTGATTCCAAAGCAAGATATGAAAAACAGAATCAAAAATCGGATTTTTACCTTAACTTGAAGGACTGAAACCCTAGATCAGTGAAAGCCGAATTTCTCCGAATCCAGCGGATGGATGATCCTGAAATTGAAGATCTGGAAGTAGAAGAAGGAATTACAAGTGGGTTTTAAATTAATTTGAGATCGGTTGAGAGATTGGAGAGAAAGAGAAAAATTTTGGAGGGAGAAAAGTTCGGGCTCGTCGGCTGAGTGAAGAGAGAGAGAGAGAGAAAAAGTGGAAATTTATAACAGATTAGGACTGAATTCGACGAACGGTCGACCGGGGTTGACTGTCGGTCGACCGTGCCAACCCGAGAGCTCTGTAAATTCAGAGCGGTCGACCGGCACGGTCGACCGAATTATCCCGAGAGCTCTGCTGGTCTGCAGCGGTCGACCGGTACTATGGTCGGTCGACGATTTCGCCTGAGACCTGTCTGCAAATACAGCCCCAAAAAAAAAAATTTAAAAAATATTTTATTAAATCAAAAATATGATATATTATAAATATAAAATTACAATCAACATGTTGTAATCTTCATTAAATTGTTATGACAACCAAAGTTACAAACAAGGTATTTTAATTTTTAATTTCCATATTAAAACAAAGTTTTAGAGATGTTAAAGCCGAATACCCAGTGACGGGTTCTGAACTTTTCCTCTTGATTCCTCGTGAAATGAGTTGAGGCGCGCAATTGCCATCTCTAAGGTATTTGCTTTATATATGAAAATTTTACAAAGTTTATTTTTTATTTATGAAAATAATGTGTATATGTATACAAGTATATAATCACAAATTATAAACTATACATGTGGACATTTAAACATTGCATAAACAACTAGATATCAAAAACTGGACATGGCATATACAATCATGATAGAGTTGCAAGTTTATACTAATCATGTATCAATAAGGCATAAAATTAAACTAGCAATCCTATAACAATTGTATATACAAAATTAAACTCTTAAATGGAGATGTTACCAAAATACGGGCAATCTCCACAAATAGGTGCCTCTATGATAGCGATGCATGCACGATTTGTTCTTTAAGCTCCGATGCATCAACCACCCAGGCACCACCTCCTCCTAAGTCTTGGAGGGTGTAGATCCACCTATACCTGTATCATTTAAATTCGGTGGCTCTTTGGTACCCAAATCTTAGTGGGTCCTTTGGGGTTAGATCCGGGGCGAACCCAAACAAATTTATTCTTAACATTATTCTTAGCATAACAAAACTTTTCTAAATGGCCTTTGCGGTCACAATGCGTGCAAATGTAAATTCTACCACTATTGTACATAAAAGCATGGTTATGTGTGTGTGCATGTTTATGTGTAGCATGTTTATGATGAACATGTTTCCCTTGGGCTATTCCTTTGGGAAACCTAGATGCAAGCTTGTTGAAATCAAATGCACACTTTAAGAGTAGAGTCTAAAACTTCAACCCGTTTTGAATCTCTACAAATTCATTTTTATTACAAGAGACCATGGGGGTTTTTCCTTTATTTGCCAATTTATATTTTTCAAAATCACTTTTCAATTTTTCAAAGGCACTAGATAAAACATTCTTCTCATTTAAGCAAATATCATATTTGTTCTTTAAAACATCATTTTCCTTTTTCAATTTCTTATTATGAGATTGTGAAATCTCATATCTATGTTGCAATTCTTCAAAAAATTGAGCAAGTTCATCCATTGTAAAATCATCATCATCAATAGAAATTTCTAGACATACCTTAGATGAATCCTCACCTTGTGCCATAAAGCACATGTTGGCGGTGTCGATCTCCTCCTCGGATTCTGACTCCGTATCATCCCATGTAGCGGCCAAAGCTTTCTTCTTCTTCCCATGCTTGGAGGTGGTTGCTTGGAGAGCGGGGCAATCGACAATTAGGTGACCGATCTTCTTGCAATGGAAGCAAGGACCGGTTCTTCTCTTTTCTTCTCGTACCTTCCTTGAGGTTTCCCTCTTCGGAAGTTGCTTTGCCGTCCCTTCTTGTAGAACATCTTGCCCACCTTCCGGATGAGCATGGCGAAGTCCTCATCGCAATCCTCCGATGAGTCGTCCTCTTCGTGTATGGTAGGAGTGGCTTTGAAGGCAATGGTCTTCTTCTTGGGTGCCTCCCTTCTTCTCGAACCTTCATCTCCATCTCATGTGTCTTGAGATTTCCGATGAAGCCGGAGAAGTCCATCTCCTCTTTGTCATTAAGCTCCTTGAGTGTTGTTGCCTTGACTTCCCAAGCTTTGGGAAGAGCCCGAATGACCTTTCGAATCTTTTGGTCATTGTCAATCTTGTCTCCTAGAGAAGATAAAGCGTTAGTGATCTTAGTAAAACGAGTGAGCATGTCATCAATGCTCTCATTATCAAACATATAAAAGTTCTCATATTGAGAACGTAGCAAGTCAACCTTAGCTCTTTTGACTTGTGACGTTCCTCATGAGTCACAATAAGAATGTTCCAAACCTCAAATGCGGATTTACAATTAATTATGCGTGCAAGGTCATCCTAATTTAATGCTTGGGTCAATGCATATTGTGCCCTAGCATTAGCCTCATAGTCTTTGGAAGTATCCTCGGACCATGTGCTCTCATCGGTTGTAGGTTCTATGAAATCTTTGGTTATGGCCCTAGCTACCCTAACACCTAAGGATTTCAAAAATAAGTTCATCTTGACTTTCCAAATGGGAAAGTTCAAGCCATCAAATTGGGTGGGGATTTAATGCTAGAGAAGTCCATGGATGCCATGAATGCACAAGCAAATATAAATGCAACAAAAATGTATATAGCCAAATATGGATCTCCTAAGGTGGTTAGACCTAAGTTGTAGGGTTAGGCTCTGATACCAATTGAAATCGCTATGATACTAATTGAGATCACCTAGAGGGGGGGTGAATAGGTGATGGCTATATGAAATGACAATTATGCGGAATTAAAAATTTCTAACACAACAATTCGCACAAATGTAAATTTGCAATAAATAGAACAAATAAGTGCAATAAAGTAAGAGAGTTGAGTTAGAGAAAATTCGAGCAAACGCAAACACGCCGATATGTTTCCGAGGTTCGAGCCACGCTCTACGTCCCCGCCTTCACACTTGAAGGATTTCCACTATTGAGGATCCCACCGGATCAACAATACAAGGACACACTTGTCCGTCTCTCGTGATGCCGCAACACCACCTTGAGCACACTCGCTCGCCTTGAGGCCGATGCCTCTACAACTTCACTCCAAGAAGAAAATGAGTGATCAACACTTGATCACTTTACAAAAGCTCACTTAGCACAATCCTATAACTAAGTATGTAGATGTAGATTGATGGGATTGTGTAGTGCAAAAGCTAGAGAGAAGCTAGAGGTAAAGGCTACAAGTTGGGTGTTGGCAATTTTTGGCTTTGGAAATCTTTTGCAAAAGAAAGCTATTGAAAACTTGGAAAACACTTGAAAATCTTTTGTAAAATTGTTCTTGATAGATCCTTTATCAAATAGAAATGACCTCCTATTTATAGGGGTCAAAAACAACTCAAAACAGCCTCTCATAGCTGTTGGAATCAAATCCCAAACAAAAAACCTGACAGAAAACTAGCTGTTGGAATCTGTCAGAAAATCTGACAGAGTCCGGTCGACCGGGACGGTCGACCGCCAACGGTCAAAAATCCGACCGTTGGGGACCTACGGTCGACCGCCTCGGTCGACCGAATTTTCCCGAGAGCAAAACAAAGAGATCGGTCGACCGTTGCGGTCGACTGATACTCGTGCACAATCTGTGCACGTCCGGTCGACCGACCCGGTCGACCGGCCACTGTCAGTTCTGAAAAATCAGAACTACCAGAACCAGAAAAATTGGGAAATGGTTTTATCTTTTAAGTTTTATATTTTAAACTTGTAAAAACTTAGAGTATGAGCCTGTGTCAACACTCTATCATGTTTAAAATATTTTGATATAAGTCCTTTTGATAAAAACTTGTTTTTCTCAAAAAAACTGTTTTTCCAAAAAAAAAAAAAAAAAATTAAATATTTCTAACTTAATTTCCAAAACATGTTAGGAAATGGATTTTGAAATCATTTTGAAGCCCTTATAAAAACTGAATAGGGTGTGTGTGTAATCCCAATCCTCTACTTCTATCATCTAGGTTTTGACACAATTTCTAAAAACAAAAATACAAATCTTGTTTTTCTTTGTCGTCTTGATCTTGTCTTGATCTTCACATCATCATCTTGATCCCGAAGCATCCTAGTTGTGCATAGCTTGGGAATCTTCATTTTTGCGGCGTCCAAACTTGTGAGTCTTTTAGCGGAGCCGTCAAAAACAACCTGTTAAATAACCTGAAATATTCTGAAATAAACATGTTAAATACATAACTAAATATGGTTTGTTATCATCAAAATAATCATAGAGATAAAGGACAAATGGCCTTTGGGCCAACACAAGCATTTTTGTTTATCAAAGTATATTGGTAAAACTATTTTTGTAGATTTTCTATATTTTATGGGATTTTATTTCAGCCAAAAAGACCAAGTTTTAAATCCTTAAGTTTTCTGTTCTGGCAATAGCCGGTCGATCGACCCGGTCGACCGACGTGCACAGACGTGCACGCCAGTTCTGCAAGATTACCGGCCGACCGACCCGGTCACCGTCCAGAGAGCTCTGCTCTCTGGAAAGGCCCCGGCCGACCGCGCGGTCGACCGGACAGAGAGATTGCTCTCTGTATCCTGTCTCGGTCGACGGACCGGTCGACCGATGGCTCAAAACGGTCTGAAATATGACCGTTGGCCGGTCGGCCGGACGGTCGGCCGACAGGCCTGACAGAACCCCAACGGCTAGTTTTTCTGAGCCTATAAATTGGGGGTTTGGGCATGTTTTTCAACAAGATTTTAGTGGACTTTGAGCCAGTTTTTCTCACTTCTTTAAAAGAGTTTTCTCCACTAAATTGAGAGCTAATACTTCCAATCAAAAGGGGAGTTTTTATCAAGAGTATTAAAAAGAGATTTCTTTAGTTTTCCTCCACCATTTTCATCCTTATTTTCTCATACAACACTTGAGCCATCCATTGCTATATCTACCTATAGGAGTTTGTTGTGAGAGGATTTTAGGTGATCAAGAGTTGTGATCACCAAAGTTCATCTTTGTTCTTTGAGGAGGCGGACGTGTGTGTTCGCATTGTTTCGGGTCCTAGTGGGGACTTGGTGTTTCGGGTTCGGGTGCGAACTCTTTGTTTGAGTGCGGCCTCGGCGAGCCGGTGGGCTTGCGGTGTGTACGGACTAGGGAGTCCGAGAGCTTGTAGGTGTTGCGGCACCGGGTGATCCATTGTGATCGATTATAGTGGAAATCCTTCGTGTGTCGAAGGCGGGGATGTAGAGCAAGTGTGCTCGAACCTCGAAACAAATCCCTTGTGTTTGCGATTGCTCACTCTCTCTCTTTGTCTCTTGTTTATATCTTGCATGCTTCTATTGTGTTTATTTTTACATGCTTGATATATTGTATGCTTAATTGTTATACTTGCTTGGGTTTGTTTGCTAACACTTGTATTCAACCAAGAGAGCCAACGCGGCACCTCAACCCTTATCAAGGGGAATCTAGAGGAGTTTGTCCAGAGCCCTTCACGGGGAATTCGGCAACACTCTTGTGTTATACTTGGTGTTTAGTGTAAAAGATTAGTTTAGGTCATAATAGTTTTTACTTTCGCATTATTTGGCATTAAGTGATCATTAGATTAGCCATCACCTATTCACCCCCTCTCTAGGTGAACCTACAAATTGAAATTATTATTTTCTATCATAAAGCAAGGGAGTGGAAATACAAATACCAATAGAAATATGAAACTCGAATTTTCTCCCCCTTTATGAAATACAAACTAAACACATGCATAAGCTTGTTTGAGAATACCAATTGAAAACTAATCAATTGAAACATGATGATCATTAAAACTCAAGCTTAGCATAAACAAATATATGTATGAAAAATTAGATACCAATTGAAATTGATACTATTTGAAGTGAAGCATACATACATAAAAAAATATACATGAGTATAGAAGAAAATGTCAATATTGATACCAATTGAAAGAATCCAATGATACCAATTGAAACAACAATAATATCAAATGTATACCTCATATTACCTATCCTCCCAATCATGTTCAAGTTTAAAATGATTTTCACTATAAAGCATACATGAGCATGATCTCCCATCCAACCACCCTTGGAAGGTAGGAGTTTTCAAAAATAAGTTTGAAAAATAGAGTATGTTTGAAAACTCTACCATAATGAAGAATACGAACTAGTCAAATGAAAAACTTGTTAACTAGTACGAAATCCTTCAAGTAATGAATAAAACAAAAATATTTTTCATGAAACTATGTAAATCACATGGCACTAAACACTCAAAAACAATAAGGCACATATCATACTCATGAAAACACAATCATGAGAAACATTTAAATGAAGTGAGTGCACAAGTGTAATGCAAAACATATAAACATGAAAATTAGCAATTAAGCTCAATATTCCTTAAAAACATGAAAATCATCAAAACTTATTTAATCTTCAAGGCATATGTATGTCTTATACAAACTAAAGTATACATACATATCCAAAACATAACGAGTCCACAAATGTATATGCATGAAGGCACGTGGCTTAAAGGATGTATATGTATAATCAATAGTTTGGATAAAATAGACATATACATGAAGTTAAATAAGAAATCATAAAACAAATTCAAAAATGGGAATACAAGTTTAAAATGCATGAATCATCAAAACTAGACTATACTAGCACATCTAATGGGTTCAAATAAGCATTCAAGCTCAAACATATATAGATTTATTTGTGGCCCACTATGTGTACAAGTATATACCAAGTTTAATGAAAACTAACATTTAAACATATATTCAAAACATGAAGCATCAAAAACAAGATAAAATCATCATGACAAAACTAAACATGACTATTATGTAAATCCACATGTCATTAGAACTATGATGTACCTGATAGTTAAACTAAGGTGAGAACACTACATATGGGTCCATATAAGCATGGGCGTCTCAAACACTATACATGTAAGTCATAAGCCTAATAAATGGCATTACACAATAATCTATAAACATCCAAAACATGCTATAAATAAAAATATGAAAAGCATGTAAACAATAAATAAGGAGTTAGAGATTTATATCAAAACCGATGAAGGTACCTCTCTAGTCTCCAAAACAAGGTGGTCCTCCCACCAAACATCCCTTGAAAGTGATGCATTCAAATGATTTCCATGAAGCTCGGAACGCATCCACTCCAAGGTACCGCTACTCTCACGTCATGTGAGAGCCCACACCTACATCATAAACAATAGGGGTGGTCTTTGGTACCCATAATCTTTGGGTCCATGGGGTTTAGTCCCTTCTCTAACCCAAACAAATTTATTTGCTAAATTTGAAACATGTATTCTATCAAAATAAAATTTAGCAAGGTGGCCCTTACATCTACAATGTGTACAAGTGTACACATGAGCATACAAGTGATGATGGTGTCCGTGAGGAGCATCTGTATGCCGTGGGGGGTGTGCATGAAAAGATGGAACTTGTTTCTTTCGAAATAAAGATTCCAAACGTGCATGACCCACAATACATTAGCTCAAAGTGGAGCCCAAACAATCAATATTTTCTTTAAAACATTTATATCATTTTAATCAAAGAAGAAGTGGAGCATGCAAGGGGAGATCTAGATGGAAATACCCTAGCATGGCAAACATGTGTAGACATATCATTTTTTAAAACAATATTTTTCTTTAAACAATCTTCTAAATTCTTAGAAATAGAAGCAATTTTTATTTCAAAGAATCATTTTCTTTTAAAACAAAATCAATTTTTGAAGACAATTTTTCATTTTCCTTCAAAATAACATGGCAATCATTTTTAGATTTTAAAAACTCCTTCTTTTAAAACAAGAGTAATTGAGATTTCAATGAATCCCTTTCATTAGAAATTTCAACCTTCTCTTGCAAAACAATGTCAAGTCTAGAAGACAAATTTTATTTTCATTATTAATGCCTAGACTTTTTTTTTCAAAATGTTATATTTTTCAATTAATTTTTCACAAACAATAGATAGTTCTTCATTCAAAGCAGGGGCATCAACAAAATCATTACATGAAGAACTAGCATCATCATTATCTAGTTGAGATTCCGATTGTACCTCAAGGGAGTCATTCCCTTGGACCATTAAGCATTGTGACTCGGATTCTCCACTAGATTCCTCGTCTTATTGGATTGGCATTTGAAGCTTGGAGGTAGTGGTTGTGGTTGTCAACATGTTCCACACTGCAAATGCGAAATCAAAGTTAGAAGCAAGCAGAAGATATTCTTTATTTAATGTGCTTCTAATAGCCTCAAGGGCTAGTGCATTGGCTTCTATATGCTTGCTATCACTAAGGTAGGATTCCTTGGTAATGGCAAGCTGAACCTTATATCCTAGGGCTTGTAAATAGATGGACATCCTAGTCTTCCAAACAACAATGTTGGAAGGGTCAAACATAGGTGGGGTCATGAAGTCCATGGGTATAAACTATATGTGTGCAAAATACAAATGATAGATTAGTAAACAAGGATCTCACTCCTAAGATGTTAAGCCTAAGTATCAGGAGCATAGGCTCTGATACCAATTGAAATCACCTAGAGGGGGGTGAATAGTTGATAGTGCTAATCTAGAAACTAAATGCGAAAGCTAAAAATAATTTTGCAACACACTTAATACAACTAACAAGTGTAGCTGAATTTCCCGTGAAGGGCTCTGGACTAACTCCTCTTGATTCCCCTAGATAAGGGTTGAGGTGCTATATGAAGCTCTTGTGGTTAGGTATAAGTGAGGCACACAAACAACCAAGCATATAAGAATAAGCTATATGAATCAATGCAAGGCACAACACAAGCAATATATGATATGAATGAATGAATGATGCTTTGTACAATTAAAAGAGAGAGGGTTTAGAGGCAATGGATCAAACGCAAACACAAGGATATGTTCCGAAGTTCGAGCCCCTAGCTCTACGTCCACGCCTTCACCGAGAAGGATTTCTAATCCACTATCTTGTCCACCGAGGACTCCCACCAAGGGAACCTCCACCGAGGAGGATTTTTACAACAAGGGAGTACCGAACTCCTCTCTTAAACACCACCTCACAACCGAGGGGTAGGCCCGTAGCCAAACAACCACAAACACTTCTACCGAAGAGGGTTACAAACCAAACTCCACCTCTCACTAGAGGGAGCAAACACAAGCCTCAACCTCTACCAAAGAGGGAGCAAACCAATCATCCGATCAACCTCTACCAAAGAGGGATACAACAAAATAAGGAGGGTTTACAACTTGGAGGCTACAACAACCTCAAACAATCTCTTTTCCACAAAACAAAGATCCTAAATAGATTAGGATAGAATGATATAGCTCAAGTGGATATCAAGGTGTTTTTAGAAATCAAATAATAAAGAAAAACTAATTGGGAAATCTCTTGTAGATGATAGAAATGAAAATCCAAAACAATATCCCAAAAACCTAGTTTTCTTTGATTTTCCAAAACCCTTGAAAAACAATAAAGATGAAATCTTTTAAGCTCTAAAACACTTTTTAAAACTTGTAAAAACACTTCAGAAAAGTAGGAATTTTTGCTCTTAAAAATCTTGTGCAAAACCCCCAAGAAATGGGGTATTTATAGGCTCCCCAAGAAATTAGCCGTTAGGCTGATTTTTCAGCCTGACAGGCCGGCGGTCGACCGCCTGGTCGACCGCCAAGGATATGTTCCGAGGTTCGAGCCCCTAGCTCTACGTCCCCGCCTTCACCGAGAAGGATTTCTAATCCACTATCTTGTCCACCGAGGACTCCCACCGAGGGAACCTCCACCGAGGAGGATTTTTACAACAAGGGAGTACCGAACTCCTCTCTCAAACACCACCTCACAACTGAGGGGTAGGCCCGTAGCCAAACAACCACAAACATCTCTACCGAAGAGCGTTACAAACCAAACTCCACCTCTCATTAGAGGGAGCAAACACAAGCCTCAACCTCTACCAAAGAGGGAGCAAACTAATCACCCGATCAACCTCTACCAAAGAGGGATACAACAAAACAAGGAGGGTTTACAACTTGGAGTCTACAACAACCTCAAACAATCTCTTTTCCACAAAACAAAGATCCTAAATAGATTAGGATAGAATGATATAGCTCAAGTGGATATCAAGGTGTTTTTAGAAATCAAATAACAAAGAAAAACTAATTAGGAAATCTCTTATAGATGATAGAAATAAAAATCCAAAACAATATCCCAAAAACCTAGTTTTCTTTGATTTTTCAAAACCCATGAAAGACAATAAAGATGAAATCTTTTAAGCTTTAAAATACTTTTTAAAACTTGTAAAAACACTTCAGAAAAGTAGGAATTTTTGCTCTTAAAAATCTTGTGCAAAACCCCAAGAAATGGGGTATTTATAGGCTCCCCAAGAAACTAACTGTTAGGCTGATTTTTCAGCCTGACAGGCCGGCGGTCGACCGCCAAGGATATGTTCCGAGGTTCGAGCCCCTAGCTCTACGTTCTCGCCTTCACCGAGAAGGATTTCTAATCCACTATCTTGTCCACCGAGGACTCCCACCGAGGGAATCTCCACCGAGGAGGATTTTTACAACAAGGGAGTACCGAACTCCTCTCTCAAACACCA
Organism: Agave tequilana; assembly: GCA_038442645.1. Taxonomy (NCBI): domain Eukaryota; kingdom Viridiplantae; phylum Streptophyta; class Magnoliopsida; order Asparagales; family Asparagaceae; genus Agave; species Agave tequilana. The sequence continues at coordinate 52,397 of JAVJIF010026843.1, read as the reverse complement.
CCTCACAACCGAGGGGTAGGCCCGTAGCCAAACAACCACAAACACCTTTACCGAAGAGGGTTACAAACCAAACTCCACCTCTTACTAGAGGGAGCAAACACAAGCCTCAACCTCTACCAAAGAGGGAGCAAACCAATCACCCGATCAACCTCTACCAAAGAGGGATACAACAAAACAAGGAGGGTTTACAACTTGGAGGCTACAACAACCTCAAACAATCTCTTTTCCACAAAACAAAGATCCTTAATAGATTAGGATAGAATGATATACCTCAAATGGATATCAAGGTGTTTTTAGAAATCAAATAACATAGAAAAACTAATTGGGAAATCTCTTGTAGATGATAGAAATGAAAATCCAAAACAATATCCCAAAAACCTAGTTTCTTTGATTTTTCAAAACCCTTGAAAAACAATAAAGATGAAATATTTTAAGCTCTAAAATACTTTTTAAAACTTGTAAAAACACTTCAGAAAAGTAGGAATTTTTGCTCTTAAAAATCTTGTGCAAAACCCCCAAGAAATGGGGTATTTATAGGCTCCCCAAGAAACTAGCCGTTAGGCTGATTTTTCAGCCTGACAGGCCGGCGGTCGACCGCCTGGTCGACCGCCAAGGATATGTTCCGAGGTTCGAGCCCCTAGCTCTACGTCCCCGCCTTCACCGAGAAGGATTTCTAATCCACTATCTTGTCCACCGAGGACTCCCACCGAGGGAACCTCCACCGAGGAGGATTTTTACAACAAGGGAGTACCGAACTCCTCTCTCAAACACCACCTCACAACCAAGGGGTAGGCCCGTAGCCAAACAACCACAAACACCTCTACCAAAGAGGGTTACAAATCAAACTCCACCTCTCATTAGAGGGAGCAAACACAAGCCTCAACCTCTACCAAAGAGGGAGCAAACTAATCACCCGATCAACCTCTACCAAAGAGGGATACAACAAAACAAGGAGGGTTTACAACTTGGAGTCTACAACAACCTCAAATAATCTCTTTTCCACAAAACAAAGATCCTTAATAGATTAGGATAGAATGATATACCTCAAGTGGATATCAAGGTGTTTTTAGAAATCAAATAACAAAGAAAAACTAATTGGGAAATCTCTTGTAGATGATAGAAATGAAAATCCAAAACAATATCCCAAAAACCTAGTTTTCTTTGATTTTCCAAAACCCTTGAAAGACAATAAAGATGAAATCTTTTAAGCTCTAAAATACTTTTTAAAACTTGTAAAAACACTTCAGAAAAGTTGGAATTTTTGCTCTTAAAAATCTTGTGCAAAACCCCCAAGAAAAGGGGTATTTATAGGCTCCCCAAGAAACTAACTGTTAGGCTGATTTTCAGCCTGACAGGCCGGCGGTCGACCGCCTGGTCGACCGCCAAGGATATGTTCCGAGATTCGAGCCCCTAGCTCTACGTCCTCGCCTTCACCAAGAAGGATTTCTAATCCACTATCTTGTCCACCGAGGACTCCCACCGAGGGAACCTCCACCGAGGTGGATTTTTACAACAAGGGAGTACGAACTCCTCTCTTAAACACCACCTCACAACCGAGGGGTAGGCCCGTAGCCGAACAACCACAAACACCTCTACCGAAGAGGGTTACAAACCAAACTCCACCTCTCACTAGAGGGAGAAAACACAAGCCTCAACCTCTACCAAAGAGGGAGCAAACCAATCACCCGATTAACCTCTACCAAAGAGGGATACAACAAAACAAGGAGGGTTTACAACTTGGAGGCTACAACAACCTCAAACAAATCTTTTCCACAAAACAAAGATCCTAAATAGATTAGGATAGAATGATATAGCTCAAGTGGATATCAAGGTGTTTTTGGAAATCAAATAACAAAGAAAAACTAATTGGGAAATCTCTTGTAGATGATAGAAATGAAAATCCAAAACAATATCCCAAAAACCTAGTTTTCTTTGATTTTCCAAAACCCTTGAAAAACAATAAAGATGAAATCTTTTAAGCTCTAAAATACTTTTAAAACTTGTAAAAATACTTCAGAAAAGTAAAAATTTTTGCTCTTAAAAATCTTGTGCAAAACCCCCAAGAAATGGGGTATTTATAGGCTCCCCAAGAAATTAGCCGTTAGGCTGATTTTTCAGCCTGACAGGCCGGCGGTCGACCACCTGGTCAACCGCCAACGGTCATAAATATGACCGTTGGGGCTACCGGTTGACCGCCCAGATACAGAGAGCAAAGCTCTCTGGTCCGGTCGACCGACCGGTCGACCGGCCCATTGCCTGGCCAGACGTGCACAGACCTGTGTACGTCGGTCGACCGGCTCTGGCATACGGTCAACCGTCCCGGTCGACCGCCAAAGCCTGGCAGCCAATATACTGGGTCAGAAAAACAGGTTTAAAATATTTCTAAAAATTCTTTAAAAACTTCTAAAAATCCCCAAAAATAGTTTTACCATTTTGCATTGATATATAAACTTGTGATAAACATTTCAACTCAAATATCAAGCATATGAAACCATTTTTGTATTTATCATTTTTACCAAAAACCAAAACTAGTATTTTGTTAAACTTGGATTTTTCAATAGGAAATCTGATTTTTCTTAAAACTCATGAATAGATATATCAAAATAAGTTTGTTTAAGATATGAAGCATAAATGTATATTGAACACATCTAATATACATAGAAACCATTTAAACTTGTTTTGATCTAAACTATTCATGAAAACCAAAATCCATAAAACGTGTATGTGTATTGTGCACTTAAGCATATCAACTATTCTTATCTTTACACATAGATCTAAAACACACTAAACTAAACTATGGATACCTAAGTCTTCTTGACGATCTTCCATCTTTAAGTAGACTCGATCCTAAACGTGATCCACAAGCTAGGCAAGATATGATCTTGATGCTCGGGCCCTGAAATCACCATGTGAAAGCTTCCAAACTCATCTTGTTGAAGCAATCACCAACTAATATCTTGTTACATGATCTGAAACTAAAATCACAAGATTATTAGTAAACATAACTACATGAGTTAATCATCATCAAAACTAGAGTGGAAGGCCTCTGGGCTAACAAAGAAGAAGGTAAAATTCAGCACTAGTACTCACCGCTCAGAAGGTCTTCTTGATTGTGTTCACGTAAGCGTTTGGGGGCTTGCTAAGACTACATCGCTTGGAGGTCACAAGTACTTTGTCTCTTTTATTGTTAGTTTATCTAGGCATTATTGGATATATCCCATGAGACAAAGGTGTGAAGCCCTAGATATGTTGGTGAAGTGGAGAGGAAGAATGGAGAAGCAGATAGGTAAGAAGATCAAGGAGCTACAGATTGGTAATGTTGGAAGAGGAATGAACCAATTCCTACGATTTGACCAGAACACCGGTATTGGTACTCACTTCACAAAAGGTATATATGTTGGTCCGGAGGCCTTCCTCTCTAGTTTTGATGATAAAACTCATGTAGTTATATTTACTAATATTCTTGTGTTTTTAGTCTCAGATCATTAATCAAGATATTAGTTGGTGATTGCTTCAAAAAGAGGAGTTTGAAAGCCTTCACTTGGTGATTCCCGTGCCCGAGCATCAAGATCATACCTTTGCACTCGGTGGATCACGGTTTGGGACCAAGCCGACTTGAAGATGAAGATCATCAAGAAGACTTAGGTATCCTAGTTTTTGTTTAGTGTGTTTTAGATCCATGTGTAAAGATAAGAATAGTTGATATGCTCAAGTGCACAACACACACGTTTTATGGTTTTTCGGTTTTTAGTTTTACCGATATGTTTTCATGAATAGTTGTTCAAAATAAGTTTAAATGGTTTATATGTATAGTAGATGTATTCTTTCTATACATGCATGTTTAAACTTTCTATACAAACTTATTTTGACTTTCCTATTCATGTATTGAAAAACTCAAGTTTAATAAAATACAAGTTTTGATTTTTGGTAAAAATGATTAGACACAAAAATAGTTTCATATGCTTGATATTTGAGCTGAAATGTTTATCACAAGTTTATATATCAATGCAAAATGATAAAACTATTTTTGGGTATTTTTATAAGAGATAAAAGAATTTTTAGTAATATTTTTAACATGTGTTTCTGTCCCAGATTTGTGGCTGACAGGCCAGGTCGGCCAACCGCACGGGTCGACCGCACTAAAGGCCGGTCGACCCTTGCGGTCGACCGACGTGCACAGGCTTGTGCACGTTTGGCAGTCACAGGGACGGTCGGCCGGGCGGCCGACCGGACCAGAGAGCTTTGCTCTCTGTATCTGGGCGGTCGGCCGAGCGGTCGACCGGATTGCCCAACCGTCATATTCTGACCGTTGGCGATCGGCCGGTCGGCCGACCGCTAGGCCTGTCAGGCTGCTAGATCAGCCTTACGGTTAGTTTTCTGCTTGGCCTATATAAAACCTATTTCTTTGGGATTTTGGCCAAGATTTTCTGTGCTAATTTTTTCCCACTCTCTGGTTTTAAAAAGTTTTTAAAAGAGTTTAAAGAGCAAAAAGATTCATCTTATTTGTTTTTAAGTGTTTTGTTATTTTCAAAGAAAACAAGTTTTTGGGAATTGGTTTCTTGTTCTTCATTTCTATATCAATTTGGTATTTTCCCAAGAGATTTTCTTTGATCAAAACACTTTATTTTTTCCACACTTGAGCTATCTTCTATCCTATTCTATTAGGATCATTTGTTTTGTGGAAAAGAGGAAAGAGAGATTGTTTGTGGTTGAAAGACACCACTTGTTGTAAACACCCTTGCTTTTGTTGTATCCCTCTTTGGTAGAGGTTGATCGGGTGATTGGTTTGCTCCCTCTTTGGTAGAGGTTGAGATTGTGGTTTGCTCCCTCTAGTGAGAGGTGGGTATTGGTTTGTAAACCCTCTTCGGTAGAGGTATTTGTGGTTGTTTGGCTACGGGCCTACCCCTCGGTTGTGAGGCGGTGTTTGAGAGAGGAGTTCGGTACTCCCTTTGTTGTAACAAATCCTCCTCGGTGGAGGTTCCCTCGGTGGGAGATAGTGGATTGGAAATCCTTCTCGGTGAATGCGGGGATGTAGAGCTAGGGGCTCGAACCTCGAAACATATCTTGTTGTTAGCGTTTGATCCATTGTCTCTCTAACCCTCTCTCTCTATTTGTGTTGTGCATAGCATCATTCTTATTGTCATTCATATCATTCATATTTGTATTGTGCCTTGCATTGTTTCATATTGCCATATCTATTATATGCTTGTGTGTGTGCCTCACTTATACTTAACCACAAGAGCTTCATATAGCACCTCAACCCATATCTAGGGAATCAACAGGAGTTAGTCCAGAGCCCTTCACGGGGAATTCGGCTACACTTGTTGGTTGTATTAAGTGTGATTGCAATATTTGTTTAAGCTTCCGCATTTAGCGCATTTAGTTTCTAAATTAGCATTATCACCTATTCACCCCCCCTCTAGGTGATTTACAATTGGTATCAGAGCCTACGCTCCTGATACTTAGGCTTAACATCTTAGGAGTGAGATCCTTTGTTGGCTAATCTACCATTTGCATTTGCACATTTGTTTGTTTGCACATATATAGTTTGGACCCATGGACTTCATGACCCCACCTATGTTTGACCCTTCCAACATCATTGTTTGGAAGACTAAGATGTCCATTTATTTACAAACCCTAGGATATAAGGTTCACCTTGCCATTACCAAGGAATCCTATCTTAGTGATAGCAAGCATATAGGGGCCAATGCACAAGCCCTTGAGGCCATTAGAAGCACACTTCCTAAAGAATATCTTTTGCTTGCTTCTAACTTTGATTCCGCATTTGCAGTGTGGAATATGTTGACAACCACAACCACCACCTCCAAGCTTCAATTGCAAATTCAACAGGAGGAGACTAGTGGAGAATCCGATTCACAATGCTTCATGATCCAAGGGAATGACTCCCTTGAGGTACAATCGGAAACTCAACTAGATAGTTTTGAGGCTAGTTCTTCATGTGATGATTATGATGCCCATGCCTTAAATGAAGAACTTTCTATTATTTGTGAAAAATTAATAGAAAAATATAAAATTTGAAAAAGAAAAGTTTAGGCCTTGAAAAGGAAAATAAAAGTTTGCATTCTAGACTTAACAATGTTTTGCAAGAGAAGGTTGAGGTCTATAACGAAAGGGATTCATTGAGATCTCAATTAGACCTTGCTCTAAAAGAAAATGAATTTTTAAAAAATAAAAATGATTGCAATAATGTTTGAAGAAAAATGAAAACTTGTCTTCAAAAATTGATTTTGTTTTAAAAGAGAATTTGCTTTGAAAAATAAAATAATTTCTATTTCTAATGATTTAAATGTTTGTTTAGAGAAAAATGAAGTTTTGAAAAATAAGATTGATTTTCATGTTTGCCATGCTAGGGTAGTTCCATCTAGATCACCTATTGCATGTGCCACCTCTTCTTTAATTAATAATGATATATCCATGCTTAAGAAGAGTGTAGATTGTTTGGGCTCCACTTTGAGCCAATGTGTAGTGGGTCATACACGTTTGGAAACTTTATTTCGAAAGAAACAAGTTCCATCTATTATGCATGCACACTCATCACGGCATACACATGCTCCACACGGACACACCCATCACATGTATGCTCATGTGTACACTTGTACACATTATGGACGTAAGGGCCACCTTTTTAAATTTTGTTATGATAGAATACATGGTTCAAATTTAGCAAATAAGTTTGTTTGGATTAGAGAAGGTACTAACCCCCATGGACCCAAAAAGTTGTGGGTATCAAAGACCACCCCTCGTGTGTTTGATGTAGGTGTGGGCTCTTTCATGACGTGAGAGTAGAGGTACCTTGGAGTGGATGCGTTCCGTGCCTAAAGATTACTATTTGGATACATCACTTTCAAGGGAAGTTTGGTGGAGAGGACCACCATGTTTTGGAGACAAGGAAAGTTGCCTTCTAGGTTTTGGTAACGATTCCTAACTCCTTATTATTGTTTGCATGCTTTCATGTTTATTGTTTATAGCATGGTTTGCTGTTTATAAATTATTATGAAAATGTCATGTTTATTAGACTCTTGACATGCGTGTATAGCCCTTTTGAGACACCCATGTTTAATATGGACCATTATTTTGTGTTCTCATTATTTGTTTAGCTATCATGTTTATCATAGGTTTAATAACATGTGAAATTTCATAATAATCATGTTTATGTTTTTAATGTTAATTTTTGTCTTGTTTTAATGGTTCATGATTTGAATATATGTTTAAATGTTAGTTTTCATTAAGACTAGGTATATACTTGTACATATAGTGGGCCACAAATAAATCTATATATGTTTGTGCTTGAATGCTTATTTGTTCCCATTAGATGTGCTAGTATAGTCTAGTTTTGATAATTCATACATTTTAGACTTGTATTCCCATTCTTGAATTTGTTTTATGTTTATATATTTAACTTCATGTATATGTCTATTTTATCCAAACTATTGTTTATACATATACATCCTTTTGAGCCACGTGCCTTCATGCATATATCTTTGTGGACTTGTTGTGTTTGGATATGTATGTATACTTTAATTTGTATAGGATATACATATACCTTGAAGATTAAATAGTTTTGATGATTTTCATGTTTTCATGTTTCAAGGAATATTGAGCTTATTGTCCATCTTTCATGATTGTTTTCTTCACATTGTATTTGTACACTCACATTTATTGTTTACTCATGTGTTTGTTTCATGAGACATATTTATGCTTAATTGATTATGAGTGTTGACTATTTTGTGAATTTCATGTTTTCATGAAGAATATTTTTTGTTTTTATTCCTTACTTGAAGGATTTCGTACTAGTTTATAAATTTTTCTTTTAACTAGTTCGTATTCTTCATTTTGATAGAGTTTTTTCAAACAAAGCTTATTTTTCAAATCTATTTTTGAAAACCCCTACCATCTATGGGCGGTTGGTTGGGAGACCATGCATCATGTATGCTTTATATTGAAAATCATTTTAAACTTGAACATGGTTGGGTGGTAGTTATATGAGATATACACTTGATCTTATTGATTGTTTCAATTGGTATCATTGAATTCTTTCAATTGGTATCAATCTTGACATTTCTTGTATCTCATATATGTTTGTATGTATGTATGCTTTTTCATTCCATTAGTATCAATTTCGATTGGTATCTAATTTTCATACATATATATATATATTTTGTTTATGCTAAGCTTGAGCTCCAACTTTGTTTCAATTGATTCAATTTTCAATTGGTATCTTATTTCAAGCTTATGCATGTGTTTTTATTGGTATTTCATAAAGGGAGAGAAAATTCGATTTTCATATTTACAATTGGTATTTGTATTTCCACTCCCTTACTTTATGATAGAAAATAAAAATTTTAAATTGATATCATATACTTAAAAAGAAAAATACTCACTTTTGATATCAAGATGTTTATTTGAATGCTTTTAAAAAAAAATTTGGTATCTCAAAATTTTGTTTAAAGAAAAAATTCAAATGTTTTGATTTGTATTGCCTATATGCAAGGAGAGCTTAACATCTCTTCTACATATAGATTCATGATGAGTGTATCTTGTATTGAAGAGCTTGACAATCTTTTCTTTATGTGGTACACGTGTGTAGGGGGAGCTTCACATCTCCTCTTATGCATTACATAGTGTATGTTATGTGAATTAGGGCTTGTCATCCCTCTTTCATGTAATGTATCTATGTAGGGAAGCTGCACATCTTCCTCTTCATGAATGTATATAGCATATATCATTTATTTATTGTTCTATGTTTACTTTTAATTGGTATCAAGATACTACTTTGACATATTTTCAGTTGATACCTTAATTGATTGTCACCCCTATTTGGTTTTGTTTTTGTTTTAGACAAAGGGGGAGAACATTGTCTTTATTAACCCTTTTGTTGATTCATTATTTTGGACAAAAAGGGGGAGAAAAATTTATTGATTTAGTTTTGCTTTTACCCTTTATTGATGATTGATTCTTTGTATTAAAAAGGGTGAGAAGATTTCGTTTTGTTTTGGTTTTTACCCTTTATTGATGATTGACAAAAAGGGGGAGAAAGATTTTGAGTTTGGTTGAGTTTTATATATGCATATTTATGTTTTGCATATATTAAGTTTAATTTAGTTTAGTTTGGTTGAGTTTTATATATGCATATTTATGTTTTGCATATATTAAGTTTAATTTAGTTTAATTTTAATTGGTATCTAGAGCATGTTTTATTTTTTGAACATTTTATTGTGTATCTAGAACCTTTTATTGTTTATGCATATATATGCATTCATGTTTAAGAGCCTTCATTGCATATTTATTGCTTATTTGTTTTATGCATGAGTTAAGGGGGAGCTTCTTTGAAGCTTAACTTTAATCCATGCATATATAACTCCATGAGTTTTGTCATCATCAAAAAGAGGGAGATTGTTGGCCCGGAGGCCTTCCTCTCTAGTTTTGATGATGATTAACTCATGTAGTTATATTTACTAATATTCTTGTGTTTTTAGTCTCAGATCATTAATCAAGATATTAGTGGTGATTGCTTCAAAAAGAGGAGTTTGGAAGCCTTCACTTGGTGATTCCCGTGCCCGAGCATCAAGATCATACCTTTGCACTCGGTGGATCACGGTTTGGGACCAAGCCGACTTGAAGATGAAGATCATCAAGAAGACTTAGGTATCCTAGTTTTTGTTTAGTGTGTTTTAGATCCATGTGTAAAGATAAGAATAGTTGATATGCTCATGTGCACAACACACACGTTTTATAGTTTTTCGGTTTTTAGTTTTATCGATATGTGTTTTCATGAATAGTTGATCAAAACAAGTTTAAATGGTTTATATGTATAGTAGATGTATTCTTTCTATATATGCATGCTTAAACTTCCTATACAAACTTATTTTGACTTTCCTATTCATGTATTGAAAAACTCAAGTTTAATAAAATACAAGTTTTGGTTTTTGGTAAAAATGATTAGACACAAAAATAGTTTCATATGCTTGATATTTGAGTTGAAATGTTTATCACAAGTTTAATCAATGCAAAGTGATAAAATTATTTTTTGGTATTTTTATAAGAGATAAAAGAATTTTTAGAAATTTTTTTAACATATGTTTCTGTTCCAGATTTGTGGCTGACAGGCTAGGTCGACCGACCGCACGAGTCGACCGCACCAAAGGCCGGTCGACCCTTACAGTCGACCGACGTGCACAGGCTTGTGCACATTTGGCAGTCACAGGGACGGTCGGCCGGGCGGCCGACCGAACCAGAGAGCTTTGCTCTCTGTATCTGGTCGGTCGGCCGAGCGGTCGACCGGATTGCCCAACGGTCATATTTCTGACCGTTGGCGGTCGGCGGCTGACCGGCCGACCGCTAGGCCTGTCAGGCTGCCAGATCAGCCTAACGGCTAGTTTTCTGTTTGGCCTATATAAAATCCATTTCTTTGGGATTTTGGCCAAGATTTTCTGAGCTAATTTTTCCCCACTCTCTGGTTTTAAAAAGAAGTTTTTAAAAGAGTTTAAAGAGCAAAAAGATTCATCTTGTTTGTTTTTAAGTGTTTTGTTATTTTCAAAGAAAACAAGTTTTTGGGAATTAGTTTCTTGTTCTTCATTTCTATATCAATTTGGTATTTTTCCAAGAGATTTTCTTTGATCAAAACACTTTGTTTTTTTCACACTTGAGCTATCTTCTATCCTATTCTATTAGGATCATTTGTTTTATGAAAAAGAGGAAAGAGAGATTGTTTGTGATTGAAAGACACCACTTATTGTAAACACCCTTGCTTTTGTTGTATCCCTCTTTGGTAGAGGTTGATCAGGTGATTGGTTTGCTCCCTCTTTGGTAGAGGTTGAGATTGTAGTTTGCTCCCTCTAGTGAGAGGTGTGTATTGGTTTGTAAACCCTCTTCGGTAGAGGTGTTTGTGGTTGTTTGGCTACGGGCCTACCCCTCGGTTGTGAGGCGGTGTTTGAGAGAGGAGTTCGGTACTCCCTTTGTTGTAACAAATCCTCCTCGGTGGAGGTTCCCTCGGTGGGAGATAGTGGATTGGAAATCCTTCTCGGTGAAGGCGGGGATGTAGAGCTAGGGGCTCGAACCTCGAAACATATCTTGTTGTTAGCGTTTGATCCATATCTCTCTAACCCTCTCTCTCTATTTGTGTTGTGCATAGCATCATTCTTATTGTCATTCATATCATTCATATTTGTATTGTGCCTTGCATTATTTCATATTGCCATATCTATTATATGCTTGTGTGTGTGCCTCACTTATACTTAACCACAAGAGATTCATATAGCACCTCAACCCATATCTAGGGGAATCAAGAGGAGTTAGTCCAGAGCCTTTCACGGGAAATTCAGCTACACTTGTTGGTTGTATTAAGTGTGATTGCAATATTTGTTTAAGTTTCCGCATTTAGCGCATTTAGTTTCTAGATTAGCATTATCACCTATTCACCCCCTTCTAGGTGATTTACAATATATAGGTTGGCTAAGGAAGTAAATCATTCCTTACTGGAGAAGGTTCGGTGGTTGTTATCTAATGCAGGATTAGACAAATCGTTTTGGGCTGAGACGATTGTGTATGCTAGCCATCTCATAAATGGATCGACTGCGATAGGAGGTAAAACTCCATTGAAAATTTGGTCTGAAAAAGCTGCTCAAGATTATGATTTTCTACAGGAATTTAGAAGTCTGACCTACTTCAGTGCCAAAGATGACAAGGTGAATCCGCGAGTAAATAAGTTTGTGTTTTTGAGTGACAAAAGGAACATGAAAGGCTACAGATTATGGGACCCCAAAAACAAGAAGATCGTATTGAGTAGGCATGTCACGTTTGATGAGATTTCAGTGTTGAAGTCCACCGTCTCTCAGCAGGTGGAGAGGACGGAGACCAAGGAAGTATCGCAACGGGTGGAGGTTGATGCTATTCCACCATCTCTAGTTGGTTCGGTATCAGTGAAGACTTCAGCAGATGTGACACCGGGTGGAGATCATGTAGCCGGGGTTGATACTGAGCAGGTTGAAGACATTGATAAGAATGTTGAAATGTTTGCAGCCATTGGAACCAAGGTAAAACCACACTCGGGGTAAAGAAGCATGAATCTCAAGCTTGTGATCACAATAAGCTCAAGTTGAAGGCCATTGTTCTCCATGATGGTCGTGAGGAGGTTCATATGACTCAGCCAGATAGGTTCGCTGTTGAAGATTCAAGTACAAGTGCTTGAGCTTGATGTAGTTCATTTGAATGAACTACGGTTGGCTTGATCCTTTGGGTAATGTACGTAGGCAGCTGTAAAGGCGCAGTCACATTCCGTGATGCAACCTATATGAAGCTGTTTTAGTTCTCGAGAAGATGTTTTGGACTTCACGTAGAGGTGAAGAGTTGGACTTCACGTAGAGGTGAAGCGTTGTGATTTCGATGAACAGTTGAGCTTGCATAGGAGGGGCGTGCATCCAGTTGTTGAAACCGATGACAGTGTTCGGTGTGCTCTACTCAGACTTGGGACCGTCAGCTGAAGACATATAGACTGAATAGAACCAGTCAATTGGAGAGTCAGTGTTGACTCATGATGAGTTCTTCGTGAGATCATATAGTTGCGGAGTAGGAGACACGTTCGGTGATCAGCATGTATGAAAGTTCTCCTAAGGTGAAGTGTAGGGAAGACATGTGTGATGCATCCCAGTTGATAGCTGAGCTACAGATTTCAAGCCGAGATCGTGTATCTATTTCGCCGAGATCGTGTGTCGATTTCGTCTGGAGCGCGTAAGCTGAGATCATGTGTCGATTTCACTGAGATCGTGTGTCGATTTCGCCAGGTGATAGACTGGAGTTCGTTGGAGATCGGCTCAGATTTGAAAAATCTTTACCGAGGTGGAGAATATAGGGAGATAGGAGATAGAGGAGTAGAGAAAGTTAGCACAGAGATCGAAAATCAAAGGGGCGAAAAACGGAGCATTGAGCAGGCCAGATTGTGCTCCCCATCGGCCGCCCGGTCGACCGGTGGAGGAGGCCGGTCGACCGCCCGGTCGACCGGCGTGCACAAGGTTAGCCCAGTCGACCGCCGGTCGACCGCCCGGTCGACGTGACAGAGAGCGATCGACCGTCTCGGTCGACTGACTGACAGGCCTTAGCTCTCGGTTGGGTCCGGTTGACCACCGCAGTCGACCGTGGCATAGGTCGGTCGACTGGCCGGTCGACCGACAGACGCGTTTTCTGCTGTCTTTTGGGATTCGGATTCCTTCTCTGGATAGGATCGAATTCAATCTGAGTTTCTTTAAATCCAGAGACTCTGTGGTTATAAATAAGGGCTAGAGCCCTCCTGTATTGTATCCCAAAAAGAATCTCCTGAAAAGTTCCCTCTGTATTAGTTTGTATTGATTGTTGAATAAATAAAATCTCTCTCTTCCTTGCCCGATGATGTAGACACGTTGCTGAACCTCGTTAAATATTGTGTTGATTGCTTTTCTCTATTGTTCTGTTCTTGTCGTGTTGGTTATTTCTCCGGCTACATCAAGTCTCCACCTGGTGGGCAGATTCCTTAGAGAGATTGTTGTCCCCTGCGCACAACAAAGTGTATCATACAAAGAGATTAGACAGGGTATGTTTAAGATGAATTTAGAAAAAAGTCCAGGTCCTGATGGGTATAATGCCGCTTTATTTCAGAGGAATTGGAACCTGGTGAAAGGAGATGTTACCTCACCTATACTCTGTTTCTGTGATTCAGGCAAGCTCCTAAAGCAAATCAACCATACATTATTGCTTTGGTGCCTAAATCAGATAATGCTAGCACTCTTTCAGATTTTAGACCTATATCATGTTGCAATGTCCTTTACAAGCTTATCTAAAAGATCGATCTTAAGTAATAAGCTGAAAAGAGTCATCGGTGAGCTGATCCCCTTCAACCATAATGCTTTTCTTAAAGGTAGGCAGATTAGTAACTGTACATTGCTGGGCCATGAGCTTTAATAGAGATTTCAAGAAAAAGCTAGGAAAGAGAGCTTGTCTCAAACTTTATCTCCAAAAGGCATTTGATAGTGTCATCTACTATATGATGCATTGCTTGAAATTCCCTCACAAATGAATATGCTGCATTAAGGAGTGTTCGTCTACCCCAACTTTGACAAGGAGACCCCCTCTCCCCCTATATCTCTATGATGGTGATGGAATTTTGGACTATCAAGATGGATTTGTCTGCAAGGTATCTTGGAATTCCTTTATCAGTTCATTACCTGAAATCTAGACACTACCTGCCATTGGTGGACAAATGAGATCAAGAGTTGAGGGTTGGAAAGCAAGCTCACTCCCTTTTGCCGGAAGACTAGAACTGATTAAATCAGTTCTAACTAACACCATGGCTTATTGGTATCAATCCTTTAAATTTCTTATCTCTATTAGTAAGGAATTGGAAAGGATTTGTGCAAATATTTGTGGAAGAACAAGGTGCATGCATGAGGAGTTGGAATGATATTACTAGACCTAAATGTGAAGGAGGATTGGGAATATATCAGTGCTCTCTGATCAGAGCTGCTGGTATTAAATTGGTTTGGAGGCTTGTTACATCTGATTCTTTGTGGGCTAACTGGATGAGGAGGAATTATGTGACCGGCTCATCTCCTATGGATCTGGAACTAGGAAATTCCCTATATCAACAAGGGATGAAGCTAAATTGTACATGAGAAAGAGGATTGCAGATGGAAACTCCACTTCCCTTTGGTTTGCTTGGCTTGAGGCTGGTAGTGTGCTTAATTTGTTGCATGATACAGCAGTGCATCCTAGCAACTCTCATTGGACTGTTTGTAAGCTTCTGGAGAATGGAAATTGGTCTTTCACTGTCCCAGCCTTGGCTCCAATCTGGCCTGATTTCATATCAGTAGCTACTGTAGCTGATAACACTGATACTAGGTGCTGGACTCTCTCAACATCAAATCCTTCAGTTTTTCTTCAGCCTGGAATGCAACAAGGAACAATCCAATACAACTGAGTATCATAAAGCAGTCTGGTTTCCTTCACATAGTCCAAAATATTAGCATTTGGAGTGCCTCATATTCATTGGAGAAGAATACAGGTTCAGGTGGAGGTGTTACAAACTTCACAAATCAAGCACGGACATGTACATGCATTGTGCATGTTATTAGTCGACTAATAGGTCTTATTAGTCAACTAGGTCATGGGCTAGTCGACTGATACTTTGGTTAGTCGACTAGGTCTTGCAACAGAGGGTTGGATTCTCAGATTGCATTACAGTAGTCGACTAGGTTTTGAGAATAGTCGACTAATACTTGGTATTAGTCGACTAGTGATTTACCCTAATCGACTAATGTCGTGTTCTGACAGTTTCTTAATACGGTTTTGTTTCTTATTTTGATTTGGATCCGGTTTTTTTTTCTCTGAGGCGGTGCTGATTTGCTTGTTGAAGTTTGTATTGGACTAAGATCATCTTAGGTGCCTATATAAACCCTTTGGGGGTGACCTTTTGAAGGTGAGACAAGAATTTAAGAGAAATTCAGATTTTCACCATTGAGAGTTATGAGAGCGAGATGTTATTATAACTCTTGTATTTTTTTCTTTGTTTTCAATAAAGATTTCTCCCCTCCTCCCTGTGGACGTAGGCACATTGTCGAATCACGTTAAATGTTGTGTACTTTGGTTGTGTGGTGATTATAGTTTCAATTGTTTGCTAGTAGTAAATCTTCTAAGCTTCCGCTTCCGTCGCCGAGTCTTCGACTCGGTATTTCTCTATTGTTTGATCGGTGACAGAGCACAACACAAAGATGACTGCATGTCTTCTGAGAGCTCTGGCTGACAGGTTACTCACTAAATCTATGTTGCACAGTTTCAACATCATTCAGAATGATGTTTGTGTATTGCGCAATGCTAGTCAAGAGGATAGAGATCACTTGTTCTTCAACTGCCCGTTCTCCTCCTACATTTGGTCTCTATGTAAACTCAGCTTAACCTGTCAGGTCAAATTGTTGGATCCCTATATGAGACAGTGCTCACACAAAGCAAATTTAAACAAAAGTCAAAGGTGTGCAAGCTTTCAAGTTTTGACCTTGTAGTCTCAGTTTGACATCTATGGCAGGAAAGAAATCGAAGGATATTTCAGCAGCAAGCTATCAATAAGATACTAGTCCTTTAAAAAGCTGTATGAGGACATTAATATACTTATGAGGACATGCCAGTGGAAGGAGGGAAATGAGCAGGAGCAGCTGGATATACCATCAAACTGGGGATTGTCATGGTAATGCAGTAATGCATGCAATTCCTATAAGATTGCTGTGTCTCCTTAATTTGATGACATCATCAAAATGTCAGCAAATGGAAGATTAAAAATTAATAAAAGATTATGAGCTGAAATCAAACAGAAATATGGCATGTAAGTCAGAAAAATTAATAAAAGATTAAAAGAGAGGGCACTCAAAAATCAAGACAGTTGAGAGAGGGCATTTCTGTCAATCATTATCTACATTAATATTTAGTTGAGGGTTTCATTGTTTTCTTCGAATATTGTTTTCTCAAACTAAACAGAGGAAAAAATCATAGAAATCTATATAGTAATTTCATTGGATCAAACAAAAAGATGGAAATTACAGTTCCTAATTTTATTTTCCTTGCCTTGATTGAAATAGGCTCTGGGAAAACAAAAGACTCCCATGGTATCATACCGCGATTAGTCAGCAATTTTAAATTAGATCAACAATTTTTTGTGTATTTAATGATGTAATTTATGCACATCTCAACAGGGAACGTGGCATAGATTACTTCCCCGAGGGGGCCATTGAAAGAGAGGCTTACGAGAACTATTTCAAACTATAGCTTGATGAACAATGCACTGTAAGGTTGTATATGTTTCGTTATTTTCTTATTAATGCAACAAGATTGTCCATCTTTTACAACTCTAGAAGAAAAAAGATAAAAACCAATGTCTCGCTAACATTAGTATGTATACAAAGAGGAGCAATCTTGATCGATGACCTTGAAATAGCAAACATCAGCAGCATCCTCGGTTTCTCACAGAACGGCGATCTAGCTGTTTCACCTGCCGAGTTCAAGCTCTCACTGAACGAGTACCTGCCTCAACTGTTGATCTCACTAATCAGGTCTCTTCTCGACATTATAGACTTCAACAACAAGCAGATCGTCGAGGTAATTAATTAACACTGCGAACAAAGCCTCAATAACAGAAGAATATGTTCAAACTGCAGAAGAATATGTTCAAACTGCAGGAGTGAATGGCTGAAATATAGGCCAGTTTATCTTCTTGATGGCGGAGAACGGTCTGGGTCCGGATGAGAAAGCCTCAATCGCGAAGATGGTGAAGTTCTTGAAGGAAGGATTGGAGAGGTTGATGAAGGAGAAGCAATTAGATGCAGTAGTGACTCCCGATTCAACTGCTGCTAGTGTTTTCGCGATTGGTGGATATCCTGCAATCAGTGTCCCTGCAGGATATAGGAAGCTCGGAGCCCCCTTTGGGATTTGCTTTGGGGGATTCCTTATGCTTTTGAGCAAGCAGAATCCGAAGGCCGCCGACATTTGAGTGCTCAGAAATATTGTAGGGACACAGAGTCCGGACGAGGCTTTGTAATAAACTTGGTGGTTAATTGTAATATCCCCTAACTTATTATACTGTAATTTTATTTTATTTAGTTTATATAGATTTATTTATTATTAATGATTAATTTATTTTATACATGTGTATAAATATATGTGCATACATATTAAGTGTATATGTTTTTTTATTTACATTTATATTAGTATATGTATGTATTATATTTTATACATTATGATTAGCATTATTATTATTATGTTATTATTGATATTATTCTCAATTGATCTTCTTTTCCAATCCATCTACCTCTTATCCAATAAACCATAACCCATTTAACTCATACTCAAAATAAAGTAAAATAAAATAATTAAATAAATAAATTGGTTAAACAAAACATAGTAATAAAATATAAAATATGTGCTTAAAATGTTTATTCCAAGTTTTGAACCCTTATCTTTTTATCAAATCCTAATACCTGAACAATAATGCCACATTGTCATGTGGTTAAGTTAGAGATCTAAATTATTTAAACAAACCTAAAACCAAATTTAAGTTTCAAATTTCAAAAGATCTCATGAGATCTTTATCTTAACTACCTATCTCTTCTGTTGAAATCTACATATCTAAGAATCTTTTCATCTTTTAATAACGTAATTCTAACGTAACCCTCTCTTACTTCTATGAAAAGAAGAAAGAACGACAGTCAGAAAGAATTCAAATCAACATTCTTCTTCCTCCTCCCTTCACCTCTCTTTGGAATTGATCGTGATGGAGGAACGTGAGGCATAGAGATTGAGGAGCAGGCTAAGAAATCATCAATCCAAATAAGTAAAAATTTAATTTTATAAATTAAAATATTTAATTGAAATAGCATGATTAAAATTTTATTGTTATTATGAAACCTAGATCTCCCCTAATATCTAAATTTATATGAATTAAAGTTTAATAACATATCATGATTTAAAGTCCCTTCTTTTATGAAACAAAACAATTTATCCAATAATATAAATAAACTAAAGTTGTATGAATTAAAAATCCTAATTAAATTGAAATTATCATGCCTAGATTCTCTTCCCATAAATCTTTTCTTCATTAAAAATATCACCTTTATTTAAATAAAATATATAAAAGTAATAAATTATTACCCCAATTAGATTATAGAAAACTAAAAAAAAATATAATAACAATAAAAAAGGAAAAAAAACATTTTAAAAAAAAGTAATTTGTGCTGCTCTCGGTCGAAGCCGAGAGCAGCACTATGCTGCTCAAGTTCCCCAGTCAGGCCTAGTGGCCTGGGCCGCCACTGGGCCTGGTCCAGAAAGAAAAGGAAAAAAAAAGAAAGAAAAAAAAGAAGGGAACTGGGCCGTCATTGGCCCAGCCTAAAAGCCGAAAAGCAAAAGAAAGAAAAAGGATTTGGGCCTGGCTCACTGGGCCAGGCCAGAAATCAGGAAACTAAAACAGAAAAAATAAAAGGGGAGGAGTTATTCTGAGATTGCCCAGTTTCAGTTCAACCCAAAGATTTTGGGTTCTAATCTATTTTAATCTGACCCAATTAAAAAAAAAGACCCGTTAAGTTATTGAAAAACAATTTTTTTGGCTAGATAAATAATTTGAGAAAAATAAGTAAAAATAAGGATAAATATTTAGATAACCCCTAGAACCTATTGAAAAAATTGGGATTGTGTGCAGCTCATATGCAATTGAAACACTGCTTTCAAAGTTGAAACCCGCTATTCTAACATTCAGACCCGTTAAGAAAATTTCACGTTTTTAACCATTTAAATCACACAAAAATCAGTAAATAAAATCTGAATAATACCATGAACTCTATACTTCATTATGCAACCTTGTTTAAAGCTCTGGACCATCCGTATTTAATTTAAAATACTGAATAACATCAAATAAGATATCTTATGTAAAATTCAATAAAGTTAAATTCAAAATCTATATAAAATTCATATGTATTTAATGTAGATTCTTCGAATTGGTTATTGGACGTGTGATAAGACCAGGTGAGTGTTCTTTTCCTCCTTCAGTTAAACAAGAATTTTTGATAAATGATTTTGTTTTGTAATTATGCTACTAAAACTTACAAATGATATTGAGGGTGTTTGTTTTGAGCTTTTCTCTATTATTAAATTGGTCATGAAGGATCATCTTATTTGCTTTCTTTAATGCATATGGTATTGTTATGATTTCATGCAAGCGTGTTACTACTCTGTTCTTTAATAGATTCTATTTTTATATCTAAATAATTGTTCATGATGATTTACACCCGTTAATTATTGTTCACGTCCACACACACACACACACACACACACACATACACACACACACAAAATTAATTGTCTTTGTGGATGTATTTATCTCCCTTAAATAAATCTTGTATATTATTATTGATCCTAAACATCATGACACCCCTTAAAAACTTGACTGACTATACATGACATCTACCTGATAAATATTGTATTCATATTATTGAAAGTTACTGAAAAAATATTGTCAGATTGTATCACATGTATTATTTCATTGTTCTACCGTTTATACGGTAATATTTTCCTCATTGTTATTGTTACTCCATTAATATTGTTACTGTCACCATATTGTCCTCGTAATTGAAATAACATGGATATTGATTGTTATAAATAATAATGTAAATTGACAACTTACACTGGGATTGGGAAAATTGATGGAGGAGACAGCATCTGTATTTTGGGTGGACCTAGGATACAGGTTGTGCAGTCAAGATACAGTTCCACTGCATGGTTCTGAGGGATGACTTACATCCCATATTGATCATATTGTCATTGTTATTGACACATTGTTATTGTTATTGACTACCTAGCAGTAAGACTTGGTTCAGCGTCAGGTGATTGGGCTGTTATTCGGGTATGTACGAAGCCCACCTAAAGTATGGACAATGTCTCAAACCAATCAATTTCAATAAATTTAGGATATCGATTGACACATGTAATAGGCGTAGTATGAGATACGTCTATTACAGGTGACAGTTGGTGTTCGCTGACATAATTAATAATGTTGTATTGTGACTAACTGCAACCACCTGATTGTACATATATATTGATAGACATATGTTTGTACACATGACCGAATTGTATACCAGATTAGTGACATTGCTAGGATACACATTTTGACATTAGTTGTTTCCTTTGTCATGATACAAGTTATATATTGTTCATGACTTTATTCTTTATATTGATTATTCTATTATCTTTTATTTCAGTTGTCATGCTTTTATCGTTTACATTGTTATTATGCACGGATACTTTTTTCTTTACACACACTCATTAGGTCGCTTCTGACGATCCTGAATTCGCACATCCAGGGTATTGGACATCTTCTTATATTGTTTAGGTGTTCGTTGAGCTCGTACGTTTCGCGAGGAGCTGGAGTTTCTCTCTTTTAGTTATGATACTCTTTTTCTCTCTTGCCTTATTGTTATTTTCAAATTCTCGATATACATCAGATTCAGTCCTTATTCTAGTTTTTTTTATGTGATATCATACGTGAATGCTTATATGTGATATTGCAGTGATCGCTGATTTATTATGATTTAGATTTATAACTTGTTCAGATCACTTTAGGCTTAGCGTGTCTACGTGGGGTATTTTTCTCACGTATATACGTCGCCGACTCTCGTCGCGACTCCGTTTTTCACGAATTTTGGGATGCAGGGCGTGACATTAATTGAATTGGGTCCTCTCAAAATTGGTAGTTGTTTTACAATAATCTGCAAACATCTTTGTGTTCTGATATTTTCTCCAAAAATCTTTGATTTGTTTCAGATACAATTCAAAATGAGTAAAAGACTCCGAACATAACAGAGAAGCAGTAATCATGAATATTATAATGGAAGTAAAAGATTGTATTTGAAATAACTTCAAAAACTTTGCAAAATATATCAAAATACAATTGTTTTTAGGCCTATTAACATAAACAAGAATTTTTAAGCCTATGTATGGAGAAAAAGGTAAGTTTGACTGGGCGCGTATGGTTGCAAAGAAGTGGGCGGAAGTAAAAAAATGGGGAAGTATAATTGCTCACTTCCTATTTATCCAAACATCAGAAAAGGAAAATAAGAAAACCCCTTTTCTTTTCTTTTTTCTCTTTTACACAACCATTTCCTCACTTCCAAAGTGCTACAGTTAATTTTGTGATCATATAAATCTCATTTGTAATGAGTTGTAGTATAAAATAGTTAATTTTTTGATCATGTAAATCTCACTCGCATTCTAATTACTGTCCATTTTTTATTTTTCTTAATTAGTTTTTATTTTAATATTATTTTTGGTCAACTTTGTGGTCAACTTTTCCACTTCCACTTCCACATTACCATTCAAACACTGGAAAAGACATAACATTTTTCAAACCATACTCTCCAACAACATCCAAACACTGGAAAGCTTACTAACCAATTCTCAAATTTCAAAGGGAACTATTAACACTTCCTCACTTCCAACCTTAACCAAACATTAATGGCATGAGATAATGTGGTATATATTTATTAGTGCATACCAAGGAAATTAGCAGCAAAGCATGTGGAAACTCAAGAGGAAATCATTGGCAGTTTACGTTGTAATCATTTCCTTTATTTTAGTTCTTTAAGAAGTGGACTTCCAGGTGAACTCTTGTTTCATACATACTGTTAGTTAGCAGCACTAATTCGATCTGCTAATTAATCTTTTTCCATTATTATAAAATAAAATGGGCATACATGACATGAATATAGCAGTTGGGTTAGCTGGGGTGAAATTTAGCTGCCTAATCACCCTCAACTCTGCAACAGTGCCAGCGCTCGATACAGTTTTGAAGGGAGGTTGTACCTTTAAAGTCATTGTTTGTGTAAGAAATTTTGATCAGGTTTTGATGGATTAAGGGGTGTAGTGGTCAAATTTTGACCCACTTCAGGATCACAACATGTGTCCAGTCATGGGAACATGAACCGACTTTTGGGAACTCATTCCGAAATCTCCGCCACCTCCTATTCGGAGACATCCTTCGTTCACAACTCCAAGGCCATACCGACTCCCGGAGGCGCTCCGATTCCAATCCAAGAGTCCCGCCATGTGGCAGCAACTCCCTCCATCCAGCGACAGATCGAGATGGATCTCGCAGATCGCGAAGACAGTTAAGCACCCTTATCTTCTTGTTTGTCCAAGACTCTGTAGCGACTCTACAACTCATCAAACAGTTGAGAATAATGATAGATAACCCTCTAGCGTGTCAATCTCAACTATTGAGACTCAATCCAGACAATTATAAAGATCAGTGGATTTTAACTAGACAGTTGGAGATCCGCAGCTCTCCACATTTGTTCAACCTTCTCTGTCAGGTACAAATACACCTTCTTCTCCAACGAGAAAGAGGTCGCTTCCCTAATCTTCAGAGCACATACCACACCACACTGGTAGTTTTCCTCTGCCAGTCTACCACTACAGTACATCAGCAGTTTTTCTCTCTCTCATCCTCTATCCCTACCACTTACTGATTCTGACGCCGAGGGGTCTTAAGTCGGCATCATATGAGTGCTTCTAACTTGAAAGGTGTCTTCTCTTTTTATATTCTGTGACAGATTCGATCGGAAGTATCCAATTGCTTGTGGCGAAATTTTGTCCACCACAAGGGGATAACAAAATTCTGAAATAAGTAAACAAGAACATGCAGATCTAGATTATAGTGTCAGTTTGTAAAACTCCAATATTAAGAAGCTTAAACAAAACACATTTCTAGTGTGTAATGCTACAAAAGAACCTTAATTATTCCCAAGTGTCCGTAAGTTTATCATTACCAAGTAACATTCTTCGTGCTTCATTTCTAATTTAGTTCAACTTACAAATATGTGAGAATCGAATCTGACAGTTCAGGCTTCTAGAAATTCACACTAGTAAAACATGCATAATTCTACACTGAACACTCTCGTGGGTAAATCCATCAGGGATGGCTGCATCCTGACAGATTTGACCCATAGTGTTCCATCTGGGATTTACATTGATGGATCAATATCATTGGTACATTTCCAGATAAAAAGCAGCAGAACTGTGACCAAATAATTAGGTGGATCTTGTGAAGCTTGATCTTGCTAGAAATTAAACTGAAATTTACTTTGCATAATAATATAAATCAAATAAAAAATAGATGAGTTTCGTATAGCTGATTTTGGATGTAAGGGTGTCTTCAATCCTTTCAGAACCTGTTTGTGCCTTCACTCAAACGACCATGCGAGGGACATCTTGTTTGGTGAAATATTGGAGAAATTTGTGTTCCATGGATAAAGTGTTGGTATTTGGAGTGTCTTATATTCATTTGAGAAAAATCAAGGATCAGATGGAGGTGTTACAAGCTTCAGAGCTCAAACACGGACATGTACAGACTTTGTGCATTTTAATTAGTCGACTAGTAGATCTTATTAGTCGACTAGGCTCTAGGTTAGTCGTCTAATACTTGGGTGTACTCGAATAGGCCTTGTAAACTGAGAATTGGATTCTTGAATTGTGTTACAGTAGTCGACTAGTAATTTGGTATAGCCCTAGTCGATTAGTGTCGGGATCTGACAGTTTTCTTTTATGATTCTGTTTTCAGTTTGGATTGGACTCGGGTTTCCTTCTTTCTTTAAGGCAGTGCTGATTGGATTGTTGAAGTTTGCGTTGGAGTAGGATCATCTTAAGTTGTCTGCGATCAACTTCGATATTCAGAAGTTTGATGGCATCATCAATTTCGCAGGTGGGAGATTAGGATGAACCCCATCATTACCCAGAGCAGGTTGAAGAAAGCACTACTCAAAGGGAGATAGGGACTAGCGCGCGCAACAAGGTAGTCCAGATCGTTACTCCTATGGTGGAGCAAATTCTCACAGATTTTGTGCAGATCAAGGAGATCATTGGGTAATAAAGTTCATGCTGGGCCTGAACTTATTCGACTTAATCAAGACGTGAACCCCATGAGGGGGTTATGGAGAAGAGGGAGCGAGATGGAGATGAAGTCAAGTTTGTTTAATTGTGCGTAGATGCGAGCACATGGAGCATGGTGGCTATTCTCGGACTTGGACGTATTCAAGTCAAGGGGGAGATTGTTAAGATTATGACGTGAATACGTCGTGAAGGTTGATTATTGTTGGATTTAGCAGTTTCTTTTTCTGAATCTGTTTTGAGTCCGAATTTGATTCAAGTTTTCTTTATTCTGATTAAAGGTGTTTTGAGACCGAGTTGGATTCAAGTTTTCTTTACTCTGATTGAAGTAGTCTGTTTAGATTAAGAGAGTTTTATGGTCTATAAATAACCCCTTAGGGGTGACCTTCAATGTATTCCAAGAAAATTTTATGAATTTGTAATTCCTAAGGGTGTAATTCATGTAGATGAAAAATTCGTGAGAGAAGCTTAGCCACAAGGTTTTGCTGTTCTTAGCGGCCATCAAGGGCTTATAACTTCTCAGCGTGAGGTGTTAGTAATTCTTATTGTACTCCCCCAAAGTTTTAATAAAGTTTCTCCTCCTTCTCCCGTGGACGTACACACGATCTGTTTATCGGTCGAACCACGTTATATTGTGTGTTGGCTTTCTATCTACTTTGGAATATCTTCTTCTTCTCTTCTTCAAGTTGGCTTAGTAGATCCTGTGGTTCATTTTCGCTGCGCCCCTAGTCGATCCGGCCGTGGTGGCGTCCTCCCTTGAATTCAAACACTTAAGACCGATATAAACCCCTTGGGGTTGGTCTTTTAAAGTGTGTGAAGGAAAGTCAAGAGAAATTCAGATTTCCACCATTGAGAGTTATGAAAGAGAGATATTCTTATAACTCTTGTATTTTTTTTTGTTTTCAATAAATATTTCTACCCTCTTTCCCGTGGACGTAGGCAAATTGCCAAACCACGTAAAATCTGGTGTTCTTTGATTTTTCTTATAGTGATTAGTTTCTTTTACTTGCTAGCGATAGATCCACTCTAAAGTTTTCACCGCCGAGCCATCAATTCGGTATTTCTCTATTGTTTGATCAGTGATAGATCACAACAATTTGTATCAGAGCGATGGCTAGCAAGACGACCACGACAACTAAGTTCGAGGTGGAGAAATTCGACGAAAAGTCTAACTTCCTGTTATGAAAGATGCAAGTAACATCATTGCTCGTGCAGGAGGGCACACACAAGGCCCTGCTTGGTATTGAGAAAAAGTCATCGAAGATGGAGGAGGATGAGTGGAACAACATTGACTTTCGCGCAAAGGTGATGATCATATTGTGTCTATCAGACGAGCTCCTCTACAACATAATAAATGAGGAGACAACTGCAGGTCTTTGATGTAGGCTGGAGAGCCTTTACATGACAAAGAGTTTGTCGAATAAGCTCTTCATGAAGAAGCCGTTATACAGCCTTCGGATGATGGAAGGTACACTTATTCTACAATATCTCAATACTTTTAATAGAATTTTAAGCGACTTGTTAGCTCTAAAGGTAAGCTAGAAGAAGACAAAGCTCTTCTGTTACTCTCTTCTCTTTCATCAAATTATAACCACTTGGTGAGCATCATCATGTACGGTAAGGAGACCTTAGAGTTAGAAGATGTTAGGCAGATGCCCCTGAATAACGAGCTGATGAAGAAGACAGATTCTGTGAAGGGGCCTCAGGATTGGTTGTCAAGGGCCAGAGGAAAAGATCAAAGAGTAGGAGACCCAAAAGAGATTCAGAGGCTTCTAGTAGTTTTTCTTCTACTTTTATAAGAAATAAGGGAACATCAAGAAGAATTGTATGAAATACAAGGAGATGCTGAAGAGAAAAGGCGGTAAGGATTCTGATGGAGTTAATACCAGTGGAAAGTCAGATCAAGCTGGGGTCGTCGAAGAAGCAAATGAGGATCATGTGATGTCATGACGACTGAGTTAGGAAAAGGTAAATACTCGGATGCTTGGTTACTTGATTCGGGGTGCACATACCACATGTGCCCAAGAGGGGAGTGGTTCAGTGCTTACCAACACTTATGATGGAGGTTCTGTCCTGACGGGTAATGACGCCGTGTGTAAGACTGTATGCATGGCAACATCTGTATGAGGAGGTTTGATGAACAGGTTCGAACCCTCACGAATGTTCGACACATTTTGGATTTGAAGAAGAATCTTCTCTCATTGGGAGCTTTGAAAGCTCGAGGGTACAAGTTTTCAGATGCAGATGGAGGAATCAAAGTAACCAAAGGCTCCATAAGATTCTCAAAGGAGAACGGACAAATTTGTACAAGTTGACAGGAAGCATTATTGTTGGTGATGCTTCAGCAACAATAAACAAGGAGGATATTATAAGACTTTAGCACAGGCGTCTTGGACACATGAGCGAGCAAGATCTTCAAGCCCCCACAAAAGGAATGCTCTACCAGGTATTACATATTGCAAACTCGATCTTTTAAATTTACATTATGAGAAGGTAACGTAGAGTAGGTTTCTTTATATCACAGCACAAGACAAAAGAGCTTGCTAGATCTCATACACAGAATGTGTGGGAGCCTTCACCAGTAGCATCCATTGGGGGTACTAAGTACTATGTTACTTTCATAGATGATTTCTTTAGGAAAGTTTGGGTATACTTCTTGAAGCAGAAATCTAAAGTATTTCATAAGTTCAAGGAGCAAAAAACTATGGTGGAAAATCAGATGGGGTGAAAGGTGAAAGTCTTATGGTCCGACAATGGAGACGAGTATACCTCCAAAGAATTCAAAGATTACTTAGCAAGTAAGGGCATCAAACACTAGCTAAGGGCGACCAGAATAGAACGGAGTAGCAGAGCGCATAAATCAGACACTTACAGAGCATGCCCGCAGTATCAGATTACATGCGAACATGTCAGAAAGATTTTTGACAGAGGTGGTTGTTGACACTCCAAAAAGACAAACTCTAAGGCAGCTCTGCAACCGGTCTGAACGATGTCTAACTTGTCGACACATCTAAAAGACAAGCCACAGATAAGCTGAAGACATGTTCATCTCTGATGGACAAACCGGTGACTTGGACTCCATTGATCTAGTGAAGTAGACAGTGAACCAAGCATTGCCTTCTGAAGAAGCCCAAGAGGCTAACATTTAGCTTCGCTACAAGTTCAGCTCTAGCTCAAAGCAAGCTCAGAGTAGCTCCGCTGTGGGCTTATTTCTGAGCTTTGCTTCTGAAGCTAACTCAAGCTCTATCAAAGAGCAATCTTTTAGCTTCGCCGCAAGATCTTTTATAGTTTCGCTGCAAGCTTCTTTTTAGCTCTGTTGTGAGCTCATTGTTGGCCCAAGGGTACACTCTCTGATTTTTATTTTGATGATTACAAACCACATGAAGTTATTCGATACTAATCAAGTTCAAGTATTTTAGTACTTTTCAGGGTTCAAAATGACTCAAAGTGTTTTTTTCCTCAAAAAAAAGGTTTTAAAGTCTCAAGTTTAGTCAAGGATGGGATTCAAATTAGGACAAATAAGATTGACATTTTGAAGAAGCCTACTTGAAGATTACTTGAAGACATATTGACCCTATGTAAGAAAATAGTTTGTTAAAATAGAATGTAGAATTGTTACTCGAGAAGTCACATACAAAAATATGAGTTTTCAAAATACAAGTTCTCATATCTCATTTTTTCGTTTTGGTATTTTACAAGGCTTGGTATTTGATATATGTCTTACATTTTTCCATATTTATATATCATGTTGCCATCATGTATCGCATAGCCTATGTATTGCCAAAACATTTTTTAAACCAATACAAAAGATTTAAAAATGAGTTTGATTTCAAAAACTTTCTGAAAAAGTGTTTTAAGCTTTGTCGGTCGACCGGACCTCATGGTTGTTATTGGGTGACTGCATGTGCATATTAGGCACATTTATCGGATGACCGACCGATCGACCGACTGTCACACCCAAGTCTCGGTTTGTACCAGCCGACCGGGCGGTCGACCGATGCCTAACGACTAGTTAAAAACTTTGAACTACTAGTTCTGGCAGAGCTACAATAACTGCTAGTTTTCAAAATCTGGGATTTTTAACTTATTCTCTAACGGGTATTTTTCCCCTTTTGGACTTAATCTCCTTCCTAATGACCTGATAGGCTCTTCTAACAGTATTTATCTCTTACCTATATATAAATCTCATTGGGAGAGGTTTATATAACATTTTTAATATTATTTTTGAGAAAATACTTGAAAATTCTGGTTTATTCAAAAGAGAGAATTTTTCGGTTTTCTTGTTTCAAGTGCTTTCATCTCCAAACCAATTTCTACAAGTTTTTAGCTCTTTAATTTATTCATTTCATTTGAATTTTCTCTCTCACAAACTTTTTGAGCTTCACTACTCATTCTATACTATAGGAAGTTGTAAAAAGAGAGTGTTTGTGATCTTTGTGGTCGCCAAGAGCTTGTTAACCTCATTGACTTTAAGTTACCTCTTGTGTAGAGAATTGAAAGTTGGAGTTATGTACTCTGGTCTTGTGTAGACCATTGTAGTTCCTTAGTAGAGGCTTCTTTGTAGAAAGATCCTTAGTGGATAGTGAAATCTTTCACGCGGTGAAGGTGAGAACGTAGAGCTTTGTGCTTGAATCTCGAAATAGATTTTTTGTGTTTATGATTGTCTTTTTTCTTACTCTTACTCTATTACTATTGCTTACACTTGTGTTATTGCTTTTTTTGTATTTCTATTAATTATGTGCATCATATTCAACATATTTACTTGTCGCTTGCACTCGTTTCAACAAGAAAGCAATAAAGCACCTCAACTCCTAATCTAGAGGAATATAGAGGAGAAGTTCTAGAGCCTTTCACGGTTTTGAGTTGACTGTTTGCATTATTCATTTTAAATTCCATATAGTTTGTCATTAGATTAACATTACACCTATTCATCCCCTTCAGGTTTACTTTCAATTGGTATCAGAGATTTGTACTCTACTTTTTTGTTTAACCACCTAAGAGGGATCCTTTTTGCTAATCATTTCGTTTGATTTATCACTTTGCTATCCACACTAGCTTACATGGCCGAAGGTATTAAGACTTCACTTAAATTTGATGGCCTTAACTTTGCCCTATGAAAAGTTAATATGACTGTGTTCTTGCAATTCTTAAGAAGCCGGATTGCAAAGACGGTGGCCAAATCCTTTAGTGTACCCGATAGTGATGACAACACACGGTCCGAAATTGCCACCAAGGAATTTGATGTCGATGCAAAAACTCACTATGCATTGCTTCAAACCTTGAATAATGATGACATAGCTAGGGTAATTCATTGCAAATCCACCTATGAGATTTGGTCACACTTAGTTTTTACACAGGAGGGGATATCACAAGTCGAGAGAGCGAAGATTGACCAAATATGAGTATTTTGATTTGAATGAAAATGAATCTATTGATGACATGATCACAAAGTTTACTAAAATCACAAGTGGTCTTGCTTTTTTAGGTGATGCTATTAATAATGATCAAAAAGTGAGGAAGGTCATTCGTGCTTTTCCATTTCCAAGGGAAGTCAAAGCCACAACATTGAAGGAACTCAATAACGAAGAAGAGATGGAGCTCATTGGTCTTATTAGCAACCTCAAGACTCATGAGATGGAAAGAAAAGCAAGAGAGGAGAAGGCACCACTAAAGAAGAAATCACTAGCTTTCAAATCTACTCCTACCATCTTCGATGATGAAGATGATGACCATGAAGATGATGAAGATTTATTATCCCTTCTTGTGAAGAATGTCAGAAGGATGTACAACAAGGCTAAGTTCAACAATAGAAGAATATGAAAAGGGAAAGAGAACAAGAACATTGTTTGCTATAATTGCTGGAAACCCGGAAACATCGTTGTCGATTGTCCGGAGACCAAAAGCAAACCCTCGACCTCCAAGAAGCCCTACAAAAGAAGGTCATAAAAGCTACTTGGAAATTGGAGAGCGAATCCGAAGAAGAGATGGATACGGCTAATGTGTGTTTCATGACTAATGAGAATACACCCAAGGTAACATCCGATTCTTCTCTTGCTGAATGCGAATTGTCTATGGATGAATTGGGTGAAGCTTTTGAAGAACTTTCAAACAACTATGATTTTCTTAAAAAAAGGTATTTAAAAATAAAAAAATGAACATCTTCAAAATAAGTTAGATGTTATTTCTAAATAAAAAGAAATTGTGTCTTCCACTCTTGAAAAGACACAAAAAGATTTTGATGCACATAAAATCTCTTGCAAAGCAAAATTTCTCATTATTGATGAAAGTAAGATTTCTATTTTGAAAAATAAAATTAATACTTTAAGAAATATTTTGAAAAAGTGTGAATTTGATAAGGCTAAATTAGAGGCTATGTTGCCTAAGAGGCAAACTCAAGGAAAATCACACACTCCTCAAGTTTTACATGCTCACTCACAACATCATGCACATCATGCCACACACACTTTGCATGCTCATGCTACATATGCTCATCATGCTCACACACATCATGCATTTTTATATGCCAAGGTATACTCATGCAACTATTGTGGTCGTAAAGGTCACTTGGTCAAATTTTGTTATGATAGACTTAATGTTTCAAATAATAAGGTTTGGGTTTGTAAGACTAACACTCTAGGGTCTAAGAAAGTTTGGGTACCAAAAGTCGACACTTTTATCAATTAATCTAGGTACGCACCAAGGCTTGAAGACGTAGGGAGCGGTGGTATCTTGATAGTAGTTGCTCAAGGCACATGAATGGGACATCAATAATTTTGCAATGCTATCAAGGTATCATGAAGATGACACCGTCACCTACGGAAATGACTCAAAGGGAAAAATCATTGGTATAGGTAATATCAAAATTGGCTCATCCCTTTTAATTGAGAATATTGTTTTGGTTGAAGGTCTCAGCACAATCTCTTGGGCATTAGCCAAATTTATGACAAAGATTTTAAAGTTGTTTTTGATGATTTCACTTGTGATATTTTAAATAAGAAAATAAATACTTGTATTCTTTTTGGTTTTTGTGAAAATAATGTTTACATGATTGATATATTGAATTTACATTACAATGCCACTTGTTTAAATACTTTTAAAGAAGATTCTTGGTTATGATATAGGAGACTAGGCTACATTTCGTTTGACCATATATCCCGAATTAATTTTAAGAAATCGATGAAGGGTATTCCTTATTTGAAATTTGAAAAGGATCGCATTTGTGATGCGTGTCATCTTAAAAAACAGACCAAGTCCTCTTTCAAAGCAATCAAGGATATCATGACATCTAGGCCATTAGAGTTAATCCACATGAATTTATTTGGTTCAATTAAAACCAAAAGTCTTAGTGATAACTGTTTTGTTTTTGTTCTTGTTGATGATTTCTTAAGATTTACATGGGTTTTCTTTTAGAAACTAAAGATGAAATTTTTTCGCATTTTCATGTTTTTAGAAAAAGAGTTGAAAAAGAAAAAGACTCTAATTTTACACATAAGGAGTGATAGAGGTGGTGAATTCATCAACCATTCTTTATCACCTATTGTGAAGAAAACAGAATTAAACATGAGTTGTCTTATCCTAGAACTTCACAATAAAATAGAGTCGTTAAAAGAAAGAATCGCACTCTTTAAGAAATGAATAGGACAGTGATTAGTGAATACGTACTCCCTAAATATTTATGGGCCGAGGCCGTAAGCACTTCATGTTGTATATTGAATAGAGTTTATTTTTTGCAAAAATGCTTCTAAAACTCCTTTTGAAATTTATAATTTGAGAAAACTAAATGTTTTATATTTTAGAATTTTTGATTGTAAATATTTTGTATTGAACATTAAGGACAACTTAGGTAAATTTGATGCCAAGTCTTATAAAGTTATATTTGTTGGATATTCACACACTAGTAAGGTCTATAAAAGTTTCAATAGGTAAACTTTGACTATTAAATAGTCCATACATGTCAAGTTTGAGAAATCTAATGCTCTTGTGAAAAATATTGTAGAAATTGATTCTTTAGGTGAAAGAGAAAATATCATTGAAGGACTCACCAATATAACAAGAAGACAAACCAAAAGATAAACATAGCAAAGTTCAAGAAGTTGAAGTTGAGCCAACTCAACCACTTCCAATGGATTGGAGATATGTCACAAACTATCCCAAAGAGCTCATCATAGGTGATGTAACCAAGGGGTAACTACTCGCTCCAAACTTCATGATATTTGTGGCCATTATGCATTCATTTCTCATATTGAGCAAAAGAACATTTTCGAAGCCGAGGGCGACTCATATTGGTTGCTTGCAATGCGAGAAGAGCTCAATTAATTTGAGCACAACTAAGTTTGGCATCTTGTTTCTTGGCCCCATGATAGGACAAGCATTGACACTAAATGGATTTTTAGGAATAAGTTAGATGATTTGAGAAATGTTATTAGGAATAAAACTAGGTTAGTGGCCTATAGTTACACCTAAATCAAAGGTATTAATTTTGAGAAAACATTTGCACTCGTAGCACGGCTTGAAGTCATGCAGATGATACTTGCCTTTGCTTCTTTCAAGGATTTTAAGATTTTTCAAATGGATGGTAAAAGTGTATTTTTGAATGATTTTATCAAAGAGGAGGTATACGTTGAACAACCCCTCGGGTTTGTTGAGCCTACGCATCCAGATTTTGTTTTAAAACCTGATAAGGCTTCATATGGTTTAAAACAAACTCCAATAGCTTGGTATGAAAGACTTTCTAGTTTTCTTGTTTTAAATGATTTTTTTAAAGGCAAAGCTGACACTACCTTGTTTACTAAGCATGTAGAAAATGTATTCTAATTGTGCAAATATATGTTAATGATATCATTTTGGATCTACTAATGAAAAAAATTGTAAGAATTTTGAATCATACATGAAGAAAGAGTTCGAAATGAGTATAATGGGAGAGCTCAACTACTTCCTTGAACTCCAAATCAAGAAAAAGAGCGATGAAATCTTCATCAAGGTTTGAAGATGCAAGGATTTGCAAGACACCCATGGCTACTACAATTAAGCTTGACAAGGATGAACAAGGTAAAAATGTTGACATTAAACTCTATTGTAGCATGATTGGTAGCTTACTTTATTTGACGGCTAGTAGGCCGGACATTATATTTAGTGTTTGTCTATGTACTAGATTCTAATCTTGTCCCAAAAAATCTCACTTAATTGCGGTAAAATGCATTATTAGGTATCTTAAGGGTACTATTGATATAGGCTTGAGGATTCTGAAGACCGGGCAATTCTCAATGATGAGTTTTTCGGATGCCAGTTATACCGGTTGTAGATTGGATAGGAAGAGCACTAGTGAATCTGGTCAATTTCTAGGAAATTTTCTTGTTTCATAGTCTTGCAAAAAATAAAATTTCTTAGCCCTCTTAACCGTCGAGATAGAGTATGTTACGGTCAGAGCTTGTTGTGTTCAAGTCCTTTGGATGAAATATACTCTCCTTGATTATGATTTGCATTATAATCATATCAAAAATTTTGTGATAATACTAGCACCATTCATATAACCAAGAATGCAAATCAACATAGTAAGACCAAATGCATAGAGATTCGATATCACTTTCTTAAAAATCACTATGAGAAGGAAATATTGAAATTGATTATGTTTTTATCGATTTTCAATTAGTGGACATTTTTACTAAACCACTTAATTATAACAGATTTTCATTCATTTGTGGTGAGTTAAATATTTGCATTATGGATTCTTGAAATTTTTTTTTGTCTCTAAAAATTGATTTCCATGCTTGCTTAAAATTTGATCTCTTGTTTTACTCCTTTTGATGCATGAAAAAAAGGGGAGAAATATTATAGTATTATAAAAAGGGAGAAATATTACAAAAGGTAATATGTATATTAATCTACTGATGCTTTTATACGGAGCTTGAATGTTTTTATGAAGCTTGTAGAATTTGTTTTATATATGTATATGCAAAATTGCTTTTGTAACATGTTTTGTATAATAAGCTTTTATCTTATATATTCACTTATTCCATGTTTGTATGCAATGCCTTGATCTATTATTCATTGCATAATGTTATTGGTGGAAGGAGGCATGGAAGGAGGATGGCATGTTTATGCATATTGATTCATCAATGACTATTGTACTAGATATGCATATGACTTAATTTTCAATTGGTATATCATTTATTCATGATACATTGATCATGATAAATGAGCGTAATTTTAGGAGGTGCTTTCCAAGCTTCTCATATTTGTTTTAATTTCAATAACTTATGTGTTTTGTCATCATCAAAAAAGGGAAGATTGTTGGCCCATGAGTACACTCTCCGATTTTTGTTTTGATGATTACAAACCACTTGAAGTTATTCGGTACTAATAGTTTAAGTGTCTCAGTACTTTTCAGGGTTCAAAAGGACTCAAAGTGTTTCTTCCTCAAAACAAAAGTTTTAAAGTCTCAAGTTTACTCAAGGACGGGATTTGAGCTAGGACAATCAAGATTGACGATTTGAAGAAGCCTACTTGAAGATTACTTGAAGATATATTGAATCTATGTAAGAAAATAGTTTGTTAAAGTAGAATATAGAGTTGATGCCCAAGAAGTCACACACAAAAATATGAGTTTTCAAATATAAGTTTTCATATCTAGTTTTTCCGTTTTGGTATTTTATAAAGTTTGGTGTTTGATACATGTCTCACATTTTTCCATATTTATATATCTTGTTTCCATTATGTATTTCATAGTCTATGTATTGCCAAAACTTTTTTTAAACCAATACAAAAGATTTAAAAAATGAGTTTGATCTCAAAAACTTTCTGAAAAAAGTGCTTTAGGCTTGGTCGGTCGACTGAACCTCGTGGTTGTTATTGGGTGACTGCCTGTGCATGTTGTGCATGTTTGTCGACCGGTCGGCCAGCCGACCGACAAACCTAGTGGTCGACCGTGCAGTTGACCGACTGTCACACCCAAGTCCTGGTTTGGATCGGCCGACATGGTGGTCGACCAATGCCTAATAGCTAGTTCAAAATTTTTAACTACCGGTCGATCAGCTGGTCGAACGATGTTCTGGCAGAGCTACAGTAACGACTAGTTTTTAAAACCTAAGATATTTAACTTATTCTCTAATAGGTATTTTAGCCCCTTTTGGACTTAATCTTCTTCCTAATGACCGATAGGCTCTTCTAATAGTGTTTATCACTTCCCTATATATATAGCTCATTGGGAGAGGTTTACATAACATTTTTAATATTGATTTTGGGAAATACTTGAAAATTGTGGTTTATTCAAAAGAGAAAAATTTCTAGTTTTCCTGTTTCAAATGCTCTCATCTCCAAACCAATTTCTGCAAGTTTTTAGCTCTTAAATTCATTCATTTCAATTGAATTTTCTCTCTCACAAACTTCTTGAGCTTCACTCCTCATTCTATACTATAGGAAGTTGTAAAAGAGAGTGTTTATGATCTTTGTGGTCACTAAGAGCTTTTTAACCTTATTGGCTTTGAGTTACCTCTTGTGTAGAGGATTGAGAGTTCGAGTTGTGTACTCTAGTCTTATGTAGACCATTGTAGTTTCTTAGTACAGGCTTCTTTATGGAATGATTCTTAGTGGATAGTGAAATCCTTCACGCGGTGAAGGCGAGGACGTAGACCTTTGTGCTTGAACCTCGAAACATATCTCTTGTGTTTACAATTGCCTTTTCTCTTACTCTTACTCTATTGCTATTGCTTACACTTGTGTTATTAGTTCTTTTGTATTTGCTATTCATTGCTTTCATCATATTCAACATATTTACTTGTCAGTTTCACTCATTTCAAGAAGAAGGCAATCAAGCACCTCAACTCCTAATCTAAAGGAATATAGATGAGAAGTTCTAGAGCCCTTCACGAAAAATTCGGCTCACTTCTTATTTAGAGTTGACTGTTTGCATCATTCATTTTAAATTTCGCATAGTTTTCCACTGGATTAGCATTGCACCTATTCACCCTCATCTAGGTGTACTTTCACTTATTTTTTTAGCTTCGCAGGAAGCTTAGCTCCGTTGCGAGCTCTTATGGTCATTTTTGACCATTTAAATCTCAGCACGAGATTAACGTGATTGATATCATTTTTTGGCAGTTTATTATCGTGATCTTTTGACTCCTTAATTAGTTAGAGAAGAGCAAGGAAAATTCTTTATTTACTGGAGTGAATCAGGGGATTGGTGTAGCAACCCCAAGCCAGTTGGCTAATTAGCTTCGCGTGCGGGTTTTTAGCTTCGCACAAGCTAGAATCAGGCTACATTTAGCTTCGAACGAAGCTATTCTAGCTTCAGGTGCAAGGCTAAACTGACAACATGCTGATTTTTAGGGGAGCAGTTACACCCCATCAAACCTATAAATAGCCTATTGCAAGGAGCTGCTCGGGGCTGGCTGAAAAATTATGGAGAAAGACTGATTTTTTCCAAGGCTGATCTTTGGAAAAGAGATTTACCCTCTAGCTTTCGAGCTTTCTTAAAAAAAAAATTTTCTCTCTCAGGGTGTGATTACCACTAGATTATCCTCTCTCGAAGGATTTTCTGAGCCAGGCAAGAAGGAAACTCCTTAAGCAGAAGACTCGATTACTCGCATCGTCAGCGGAACAAAATGGTCATGCACCGACCAGACTTCCACCGGCACACTTTTCCAAAAATTTCAAGAAGAGAAATACTTGTAATTTCATTACTTGTAATTTTTCTCAAATTTTGTTTTCTACATTCAAATCAATGAAAAAAAGATGGCAACTCTGCTGGGGAAGATTTTCTTCAACAAAAAGAAGACGATGCCACAATACGATGATGAGACCTTTGAGTCTACTGCTAAAACGTTGGTCATTCAATTTGACCAAGAGAGATTCGAGCAAATTCTCTCTGAGGTTGGCTCAAGCCCCATCAATGTGTGCAAGTATAGGAAGATCTTTGTGGTGAGTCTCCTCTAGCCACTGCTCAGAAGTAAGTCCCTGATGAGACAAAGAAGACCACCTGCAAGCCTAACTCAGTCTCGACAAAGACTAAACTAGCTTCGCGCCAACATCTATATGCTGCATGCAAAGTTAGATCAGTCTCTAAGGCTATTTGGATTGAAAAATCCTCTTCGGCCTCTTGCAAGGCTAAGAGACCCCTTATTTTAGCTTTTGGCAAAGCTCACATTGTCGTTTGTTGCGAGACTACTTCAGCTCTTCACAGAGCTCAACCCCGCTTCTCCCACAAAGCTAAAGGCAAAGCACTCATAAGTGCTATCAATGAAGCTACAGTAGCTTCGCCCTACTGCCAAAATCTCTTAGCTGGGAAGCTAGAGTTGAAGCACCCTATGGTGCTAACAACGAAGTTACTTCGCTTCAAAGAAAAGCAGTGCTTAACAGTGTTAAGGCACTAAGTGCTCAGATAGTTTCTCCTCCCGTCGAAGCTATCTTAGCTTCGCACCTAGCCAGGAAATCAGCCTCCAAGGGTTAAATGTAGGGCTAAGCCTAAGACTTTTCAGCCCATCTGGGCTAATGTCTAGCCTCCCTGAATTTTCGTGTTGGATCGATTGGGTCCGGCCAACACAGACTTGCGGGAATTTTTGAGCAACAAGCGAAAATCCCACTCTGAAGAGCGGGTTCACATCTCACCGTCTCAGTGCGGACAAGCGGGATGTCAACTTATAGCCGTACATTTCGCTAACTGTTATCTGGGGCCAATCCCCGCAGCATCTCCTCTGAACCAACCATCGGTATTCGATCGGTTGTCAGCCCAAACCTCTAAAGAGCCCAAGTTTAGGAGGAAGAGGAAAGCCAAAAAGCCTCACCTCGCTATAGCTTCTGTAGATATGACAGACAGAGGAAGGGATTCGATGCGATCTAAAATAGGAAGACGGGGTGTTCGCGCTTCCTCCTTTAGTTTGCCAGATTCTGACTATAGCCCTAGCTTAAGTTAGGTCTTGGTTGAACCGGAAGGTGCCTTCCTGGGCACTAGATCTAGGATAGCAATACTCTATGATTATGAACATCCCTCCTCTTCTACAGGGGCAATGTCGCCAGAACCACTGAGAAGCCTCTTCCAGTGGTCAGATGATGAAGAAGAAACCAACGGTTATGCTTCCTCTGCCACCGTCAGCTCTGAATAAATAGGGATTGTGTTGGTCAACATGGCCGATAATAACCATGATGATGATCTCTGTCAGCATATGGAGGCCTAGAAGAAAACTTTCAGACCTCAGCAAGCAACTCTGGAAAATATCCAGCAAATGTTGGCACAATTCTTGAATAACCGGAACAATGACAACACGACCGGTACCAATCATGATGAGGAGAAGAATCTTAACAATGAACCTCCTAAGACTAAAAAGTCGAAGGGAAGTTCTACAATTGATGCTATCAAAAGCATCCAAGCTCAGGTTGCATCCATAACTCAGAGGGATGAACTAAAGAAGATAGAGATGACACATCCTTACCCGTTGGAATGGGACTCATTGTCTTATCTGCCAAAGTTCAAGCCACCTGCGTTGCATACGTATGACGGCAAAAGCTCGCCAAACCAGCATATCTATTACTTTACTTCACAAACTGACAATGTGATAGATAATGATGCTGTCATGGCCAGACTATTCATCGGCACCCTTAAGGGGTAGCCTTTGATTGGTTTAAAAGACTTCCCAATGTCTCCATCAACTCTTGAGTTGACCTGAAAACTCGGTTCCTCTCTTGATTTTACGAGAATGACACCAAGATGACCATGGACAAATTCCTCTCGATGGTTCAGAAAGAAGGAGAATCCATGTGAGAATACATTGAGAGGTCCCGCAATCTCTCTCATGTGCACCGCAGGAATGCCCTTGCCCATGTTGCTTCAGACGTGCCGAGACAACTTCCTCAACAGAGTAGAAGTTCGTATGGGAGCTGTCAAAGCTCATACTTGGAAGGAGCTTGTTGAGTAAGCAGAGATGGCTAAGAAATTAGCTAAAATGTTTGAGCTCTCAGTGCCCAAGAACAAGTGAGGGTCAACAACAAGGGGCGTGATGCATCCCAATCCAAAGGAAAAGAAACAATAGCAATTGAGTTGTCTGAGGAAGCTCCACTAAAGTAGAAGAGGAGCAGTGCCTACAACAACTAGGAATTCAAGTTTCTGCCAAGACAGTATTCCTTTAAAGATGAACAGGTGGTGACCATCTTTCACCTACTTAACAAAAGTAACAAGCTCAAGTTACCTGAAGTTCAGTGACCGGACGAAGTGGGGTGTACAAATGACCCTAACTACTGCCTTTTTCACAGAATGGTGCATCATTCCACCAGCAGATGCTTTGCTCTCAAGAACAAGATTCAAGTATTAGTGGATGCTGGAGTTCTGACTCTCAAGTCAGAACAAAAGAAAGTCACGGCCAATATGGTGAGACTCAATTTCGGGACCTTCCCGAAGATGACTGCCCAAGATGGATTGGTCTCAGTCCCTAAATCCAAAATAGATGTCGCCAGTCTAATGGCGGAAAAGCAGGAAGCCAAGGGGCTCGTTCCAATGATGACAACATCGAGAGAGATCATGTTGGTCCATCCAGATATCGTCAAGAATGAGCAATAAGAATCCATCAAGCCCATGCTCAAAGGCAAGTCATGTAATTTCGTCGCCCTTGCAACGGATGATGACGTTGTGACTATAGCTTCTCTTAGTGACTTGGAAGAAGAGAAGCTTGCCTTAGCGACACAACCACTGCCCCTCAGCCAGTGGGCACCCGGTCTGAAAAATAGTACTTACGACAGTATAACCAGACCCTCGACGAGACACAATAGCCAATGACATCGGGAACAACTGCACCAGTTCAGGCTCCAGCACCATCCCTGCCACTGGACAAAGGGAAGCAAAAGGAGATCTTATTCAACAAATCCTTGAAAAAGGATCCTTCTAAGGGGTTCAACGCTCCTTTTCGCTTCGACATATTGGCACGACTTGCTAATATCCCTGTTCATATCACTCTGCACGAGCTACTTCTCCTCTCGAAGGAGACAAGAGAGGTTCTTAGGGATGCATTTGCCGACTCAAAGTCCTTTCTGACACAAGTGCCTAACAATAGGACTCCATGTCCCCAATGTCATTTGGTGCAACGACAAGTGCCCTCCATCACATTCACTCTCGAGGACATGCTCCTCAAGGATAATAATCTTGATAGACCTCTATACTTACACCAGGTATATTGGATTTACATGCATTAAAAGGATCCAAGTTGATCCAGAGTCTGCTCTGAGCATCATCCCGAATAGGCTTCTCTACTTTCTTGACATCCCACTAAGAAGGTTGTCGACCATTACTTTAACCATCTATGGCTTCAACGCTAGGAGTAGTCACCCTCTGGGCAAAATTCATCTCTGATGCCAAATTGGGAACTTAAAATTAGAAGTGATGTGTTACATCATTGACACTGACACATCTTACAATCTCTTACTCGGACGACCATGGATCCATGCCAACTGGATCATCCCATCCACTGTGTACCAGTGCTTCGAATATGTGGGTGATGATGCTGTGGTCGAATGGTGTTCGCCGAGATGCAACCATTTAAAGGAGTGGATAATTACTTCACTGATTCCCTGCTCTACCAGGAGAGTAATGAATCGGTGAAGGAACCATTGCCCAAAGACGTTAGTAGGGGCAACGAGGCGGACTCATAATCAGAAGAAGATGCGCCTGTTACTTTTATTCTAGAGCCAATTATAGCGTATCAAGATGATCCTGATTGTAATAACCCCGCCGAAAATGAGAGCGAGTGGGTTCTTAATTAAATTGTTGCTTTTGATTACTCTTTGTATCTTGAGGATGTATTTAAATCTATCGATATTAGTTCCTTGCACATGTCTCGCCTATCTCTGAAATGGCATGCATGCACATAGAGGACAATAAATGATCTGTCTTTATTATCCCTCCTTCTAAAAGGGACAAATCACCGATTGCATTCGGCAGAGGCCAGGCTCAGGCCACGACATCTAGGGAATCGGACGATGACTTGGAACCCCCACAATCTTTTTGCGTGGTCAACACACCGCATTAAAACCGGTCAACAAACCGCAGAAGGAAAATCAGCCAACTATTACGACCGCACAACAGGAGGTTGGGATATGTCACTCCATCCCCCTGGCCAGAATCAGAGTTTGACGATTTCAGACTCATCCAGTTGGGACTCTGATATTAATGTGGAGGTAGTCTTTAAGAAGTTCTTTGCCAACATGACATCTGTCATCCCCCGCTTCCTAAAATACGGGGAAACGGAGCGGACGAGAGTCGGCGACGTATATACGCGAGAAGAATGCCCTACACGCTAAGCCTAAAGTAACCTGAACAAGTTATATAATCATTATAAAGGTACTAAATTCACTGCAATAATACAATATGTCTAACACAATGATAGCATAAGAATAAGAATATGAAATGTGTTTGGTTACGATATAGAGATAATTAAGGAATAACATGAATAAAAGAGCAGGGATACCGATAATCAGGAAGAGAGACTCCAGCTCCTCAAGGTGCATGTGATCCTCTCCAAATACCTGGTCAGCAATAAATAATTCCAGATCTGGATATCCAAATCCAGAGAGTCAGAACTCCTAGTGAATGTGTAAGAATAAAAGGAAAAGACATGTGAATATAAATGCAAGCATACTATAAAACATATATACTGGAATAAAACAGAAATAATATATAAAACATGAATAGAAGTAATAAAATCAGTCAGTACAAAATCAGCCAATGGGTGTTAGGTGTACAGTCAAGTCATTGGTATAGTCACATGTCTACAATCAGGTATATATATCAAGTTCAGTCTACAAAGTCAATGTAAGATTTCAGTTTTGTCAGTAATTATGTTAGCGAACATCAATTGCCACATGCAGTAGACGCATCCCATACTACGCCTACTACACGTGTCAGTCAGGGTCCTAGATTATTGAAACTGATTGGTTGGAGACATTGTCCATGTTTTAGGTGGGTCCCGTACATACTCGAGACCACGGCCCCAGATGCCTGGTGCTGAACTAGGCCCGTACCGTTAGGTACTCTGTAACAGTAACAGTAATATTAGTAATATCAGATGGATGCCAGTCATCCCTAGAAACCCCGCAGTGGAACCCTCATTTTGACTGTGCAACCTATATCCTAGGTCCACTCAAAATACAGACACTGTCTCCTCCATCAATTTCCCCAATCCCAGTATGAGTTATCTTTTTATATTATTATTTAATTCAGTTGAATCAGTCAATATCCATGTTACCTAGAATACTAGAATGATGCAATGACAGTAATGGTAGCAGTACAGTATAGTAACAGTAACCAAGTAAACAATGAATAGAGTTGTACCGAGCGTTATGGTCTAATAATGTTTTTCCAGTAACTTTCAGTAACATGAATAATTACAGAAACAGGTCTAGACACTGATCCCATACAATACAATCTCATCTAGAATCAGTCAAATCTCATCCATTGGTGACTCCAAAGTCTAAATTTGTTACAGTAACCACCTCAATAAATCAATTATTAGTTACCTCGATCATGTCGATCTACCCGAATCCTCTAAGTCATCAATATGTCTCTCCTCTAAATCACTGATGTATACAAGTCTCAATAGTTAAATAAATACACCCTTCACCATATCCAAATAGTCATCGCTATCCAAATTCAATTCAGACGGTTAACCCTCAGCTCCATCAAGCTCAATCAAAAGGATCCAAATCCAATGTAACTACTTAAATGGGCAAACATATAATCCACTAGTTCTGATCAGTCCAATCAAACACATATTTCTTAACTCAAGGTCAACTCCACTCCAATTGAGTCTACTGACAAGTCTAAATCCAAGATCCCATCTTTTAATAATGAATTTTGTATTTAATCAATCATCAATTCTTCAATTAATTTTTCAACATTTATCTCCAACAAGGAAGAGTCAAGTCTAATAAATAACTCATACAAGTATCCACATACCTAGTTATGATCACAAGTAACCACCATCATCACCAAAATCCAACTCTCCCATATCATAATAATATGTAATAAATAATTTACTACGTATCTGCTAAAATCCGCTATTCTAATTAATCTCGTCTGCTATTAACCCTAAGTCAACTCGACTTCAATTAAGTCCATCCAATATTCAAGATAGTAAAACTCTAACAATTTTCATGAATGATCCCAGTACCCGTTTCCAGTATAGGAGACCCAATTTATCAATGAAATATCTCATTTAATTAATCCTCAAATTTACATTTCTATTCTCAAACTGTTATCATCAATAAGGAAAGTCATGCTTTATACTTATATACCTAGAATACTGGATCAAATCTATAACAGTGTAAATGACATATCAATAAAACAGTACCAGGGCATCACAGTATAATAATAGTTGGGAATGGATATCATAATGCAGATATCATACACACATTCGCATGAAATGATAAAAGAATGCTGGAATTAAAATAGACCAACAGACAAACACTCACCTGAGATTTGAATATAGAATTTGCAAATTAACTCGGTAATCTATATTCAATTTAAATAATAATTATAAGAGTATTAAATTTTGAGCTATTCTAAGTGATATGACTACCAAAATAATTTGAGTCACATTTCTG
Source organism: Agave tequilana (assembly GCA_038442645.1). Lineage (NCBI taxonomy): Eukaryota > Viridiplantae > Streptophyta > Magnoliopsida > Asparagales > Asparagaceae > Agave > Agave tequilana. The sequence continues at coordinate 8,357 of JAVJIF010026843.1, read as the reverse complement.
ATTTTACTGGAATTTTTCTGGAATTTTTCAGATTTTTCTGAATTTTTTCAAATTATTTAAGCATAAAATCAATTAAAATTTCATAACAGGTCTGTTTCTACAATAACGAGTCTGTTACAGTATTGAGTCTGGGTCTGTTCTGCTACAGTATTTTGCTACAGTATATTCTGAATTTTATTTTATTTTATTTTTTTCTTTTTTCTTTTCTTTCTTTCTCTTTTCTTTCTTTTTTTTCACAATAATGGGGCGGGTTCTTGTTTGTAAAATAGACTCAAACCAGGGTCTGGGTCAGGCCAGTGGCCTTGCCAGACTAGGCCAGTATCGGCCTAGGCCGAGAGCAGGCTGCTCTTGGCCTCTGGCTTAGAGCAGTATCTGTTCTTTTTTTTTTTGCTTAAATATAATCTATAAAAATAATTAAAAATTAGGGTAATTAAGGGAATGTCTAAGGAGTTCTATATAATTTTATTGAGATTTTAGCATATGTTTTCATGGTGAAATTAAAGCTATTACCTGTTCGATGAAATGCCTAAACGAAAATAAAATCTCATAGTTTGAGATTTAGTTACCGGAAACGCTTTCCTTCAGTCTGAAAAGTCCCCTCCACGTCCAGCAAGGCTCTGATCTTCTTCTAGTTGAGTTTGAGGAGGTGATATGAGAGGAGAAAGAGTAGGGAGTAGGATATTCTCTTCTTTTTTTTTTCTTTGTTCGAGAGTTTTGTAAAGATGAATGATGTATATATAATTCCCCTTACCTGTAAACTCACCCTGAAATTCGTGCCTTATGGTCAGAGAAAGTTGTATAGAGTGGAAACAAGTGGGAGAGAAGATGGAGGAGAAGTTAGAGATAGTGGGAGAAAGTGGGGAGTTGAAGTTATCGTAGTGGGGGGTTAAATAAAAAAAAGTGTGAGAGTAAACACCATAAATAAGTGTGGCCCCTTGGTAAAGTCTTTGGGCTCTTGGGCTTGGGTGCTTGGGTTCAAACTTGGTGTTAGCAAAATATGGCACTTTTTATTTTCATTTTATTTTTTAATTTCTTTCTTTTTCTTTTTGAAAAAATAATTTAAGCATTATTTTATTGGATTAAACTTTATTAATTCAGAAAATCCTCAAAAATTCTCAAAGATAGAAAAGTCATCCTGAATATTGCTGTGAAGTCGGATCTCTAAAATTAATCCCTGATTGTTAATTAAAATCTCGAAGTCAGTCTGTGATACCAATCTACCCCAAATTGAGATTCTCTAATAATTCTCAAAAAATTTCAGAAAAATTAGAAAAATTCAAATATTGGGAAATAATATCTTGAGCTGAAATGGCCTCAATCCAACTACCAGGATGATTGAATCGAGTATCAGATACCAGAATTAACATCCTTTCATAGGGAACCGAGGGTTACAATATCTATCAATCAGGCAAAGCAAGACGATGACATTGAGCCATTCGACGCCGATCCGTGGCTCAACAACTCGATCTTCAATGGGAAAAGCATTTTGAACAGTGCAAACCTCCTACCGAAGATAAGGTGATCCAAGTCGATGTAGGTGATCAAGCACATCCAAAGTTATCTCTATAAGCGAGAGCCTATAGCCAATAGAGAAGCAAAACCTCATATCCCTCATACAAGAGTATATAAATTTCTTTACTTGGAGCTATGAAGACATGCTTAGCCTTGATCCTCAGGTGCCTATGCATCATCTCAACATTAAACTAGATGCCAAGCGTTAAGCAAGAACAACGACGTTTTCGGCCTGACATCATGGAAGCAATCGAAACCGAAGTTCATAAACTCATCGAATGCGGCTTCATTCGATAGGAGCAGCACCCAGACTGAGTTGCTAATATTCTCCATGTGCTCAAGAAAAATGGGAAGATCAGAGTTTGCATTGACTTTCGTGATCTGAACACAGCCTGTCCTAAGGATGAATTTCTGTTGCCCATTTACTAATGTCATGATTGACAATACACGTGGCTTCGAAAAGATGTCCTTTATAGATGGCTTTAGGGTACAATCAAATCAAGATGCACTCGGATGACGAGAAGTATACATCATTCAGAATACCGTTAGGGGTATACTGCTACACAGTAATATCGTTCGAATTTAAGAATGTGGGTGCAACTTACCAACGTTCCATACGCACACTTTTCTATGATCATCTACAGAAAATAGTGGAATGCTATATTAACGATATGGCAGTCAAGAGTCATAGTAAGAGCAACTACCTTGGTAACCTGAGAACTGTGTTTGACATCATGCGGGCTCACCAGCTGAAGATGAACACGACCAAGTCGTTCTTGGGAGTATTGAGTGATAAGTTCCTTGGATTTATTGTCACATCCAAAGGGATTCACCTTGACGCTGACAAAGTCAAGACTATTCAGAGCAAGCAACCTTCAAGGACCCTCAAAGAGTTCAGAGGTCTACAAGGCAAACTCGCCTACATCTGAAGATTCATCGCAAATCTTTCGAGTCATTGCCAATTGTTCACACGATTATGAAGAAAGGTGTCTCCTTTCTATTTGATGAATCTTGCTAAAAGGCTTTCGAGGATATTAAAGAGTACCTCATCAAGCCTCCGGTCATGGTAACTCCCATTTTAAGAAAGCCATTCTTACTCTATGTGCGAGCAATGGACACTCTTTTGGCGCTCTCCTGGCCCAGGAAAATGATGAAGGCTACGAGTAGGACATCTATTACCTGAGAAGAACTCTGATCGAGCTGAATCTCAACAAAACCCTATCGAAAAGGAATGTCTAGCTCTTATCTTCACTATCCAGAAGACATGGCATTACTTGGTTGGTTAAACTATACGTGTCATTTCAAGAGTCAATCCTCTGCGTATCTGTTGATTCAGGTTTGGATCAATTAACAAATTTTGACGCTGTTGCCGGGGAGGGACGGTAAGTTTTCTTTCTTCTTAATTTACTTTAACAATTTAACTCTTTTTTCTTTGTTTTGATGTACAAGGGCTAATTACAGAAAACTAGGAGCTGCAGTGGACATATTGCTACTTTGTGCCTCTACCCAAGAAGGCAGAGCATTAGAGCCCACAACTGTGATGAACTACTACTAACTATAGTTTCTGACAGATTGCTTGATTTTTCAGAGATTTAAATCTCTGCATTTATTAATTTATCTGTTTTACTCATTCTGTACATGTTTCTAATCAATAGTAACTTGTTGCTTTGTAAATACTAAAAAACTCTTAGACTCTTGTATCTTACGGCATTTGTCTTTTTCGTTTCTTTACATTACTGTTGAAGAGTGCTGAGAAAAAGGTACATTTGCATTGCATATAGCTTAGGAAACCACTTATATGTTATATTGCTTTGGTGTTATTTTTGCTATATACTTGCACACGAGCACAAAAACGATTTAAGGGCATATCCTTAAATAAGATAAGGTGGGAAAGTCATTACCCTTCCTTAGCCCAAAAACTATCTTCTCACTCACTAACCCAGCCTAATTTAAAATTGAGTAGACGTCGGCCCTAGGGACATCTCGGACTCAAATAGGAATTGTCCAAAGGGAGAAGTTGTTAGAAGTTGACTCTTGTTAAATCGGTGTCGAAGGTTAGAGATTGAGGGGCGAAACCCCGAAGGCTGGTGGTTTGACATAATTAGGCCCATTGCTTAGGTACAGATACCGCCCACCAATCTTGCCCCTACCTGGCCGATAAATTTGTGGTCAGGTTCTGCAATATACCTCCTGTGGACAATCAACAGTTAGGAGTCGTCTAGGTCTAAGCTTTACCCTAACATAGGCTAGATTTTTTTTTATTTTCTTGTTTGTTTATTTGTTTGTTTTTTGTGAAAATGGATTATATTATAATTATTCTGATTATAACACAAATTTATATTTCACCCCAATCTCTTTTAATTCGGATATTACCAACCTGACATTACATAACTCTAACCAACCAAGTATGCCAGATTGGTCTTATTCGAATCAATATATGCCCCAATCCCAGTATTATGAACAAGAATGGGACAATCATCACCACTCTCCACTAAGTCAGTAGGGATACAACTCCCCCGAGTCTTACTATAAATAACCTTACCAACAAACAACTTCAATCTTGGGATATCATCCCCGGCAACGGCGCTAAAATTTGTTAATCGAGCCAAACCTGCACAAGAAAATACAGAATTTCAGAACAGTGCTAGGTCCTCAATTCTACCGTGTAGTCTAGGGCTAACGGGTCATGATCCACAGGGAGGGACAATGATGGAAGCTTTATAGTAAGTTTCTTATTTTAATTAACTAAAACAAATTTAAGAGTTCTCTTCTCAGTTTTAAAGAAAATAAAAATAGTTAAGAAGGAGATGTAGAAGAAGAAATGGTGGTATTATTGTTATTTTATTTATAAGAAAAAAATAAAAAGAGATAAGAAAAGTGTTGGTACATAATCAGAAATAAAAAGAGATAAAGGAAGAGTATTTAAGATGGTTTTATTAATTTAAAAGAAAAAAAAAATTCAAAGAAAAATAATTAAAAGAGAAAGTGTTGATTGAAAATTGCTAAATTAAACGAAGAAAGAAAAATAGAAAAGAGATAAAGGAAGAAGATTTACCTCTGTTATAGATTAACATACCATGATTAGATATGAAGTATATAAAGTAAAGTAGTAGAAAGAAGTACATGAAAGCAATGCTTGGCCATATTGAGTATGATGAAGAAAAGTGAGAAACCTCCATTGATTGTTGCCTTCAATATAAGCTTCTTGAAGAAAAAATTACATAGTGTCACTCTACAATAACTCTTCCACTCTTTTAATCATGTAACTTTCTCTAACTAAAAGAAAATAAAAAAATAAAAAAATTACATTGAAGAAGAAAAGAAAAGAAAAACTTAAATTAAAGCTCTCTCTGAGATAGTGCCCCTTCTGCCCCTTCTGCCTTCGAGGCATGAAGGTATTTATAGAAGAAAATCAGAGGGATAGGAAGCGTATGAAGATAGAGAGCTGGCTATTTCTAAATTTGAATCCTCCCTTAACTCCAAACTTAATTTGATTTATCCAGAATTTTATGTAAAAATTCAATTCTGATATGCAGCTTGTTATCGTGTGGATTGCTGAATATTACTTATAAAACAATAGAATTGGAAAGAGGGATCAACATAAGAATTGTAGCCCTTTAGGTCTTCTTTCTGGATCATCTTAAATCATCAGATTTGAGTTTTGGTAACGAAAGTTATGATTAAAATGCTAAATTATATCCAGTCTGAATCTGAATCTAAATTGCTTCATCTCATCCGTTGATATTCTCTCTATCCATTTATCCACTTGGATTTTCATTTTGTCTTCTGAAATTGATAAGATATCTTTATCTTCAGCGAAACCAATAGGATGTTCAAACAATTCATTTTTTTCTTGAAATTAGATGATATTATCTTATCTAATATATCCAGTTTTCAGATAAGATTGCTTTTAGAACATTTAGATTTGAATCAATCCCCTTGATTTGCTTGATCTTTTGAATTTTTTTGATTTAATTGGATAAATCTGTCAATCTCTTCGTTTTCTTCGTTAATTACACTGCATACCATTGAATATGAAAATACGTTAATAGCAGAGTTTTATTTAAATATAAATGCAGAAATGTGACACATATGATATGAAAACATGTAATGCACGTGTATGATCAGTTGCAATCACCAATTTTTTGTTTTGATATAACAAAACTTATGTAATTATTTAGTACTAATCATGTTCAAGTGTTTAAGTATTCTTCAGGGTTCAAGAAGATTCAAAGGGTTTCTTTCTCAAAAGAAAGGAAGTCTTAAGCTCACTCAAAAATAGGATTCAAGTTACGACAATCAAGATTCACTCTTTGTAAAAGTCTTTAGAAGATTGCTTGAAGACATGTAGTACGTATGTAAGAAAATAGTATGTTTAAAGTATAGTTTGTAGAATCGATGCTCAAGAAGTCACACACACAAAATTCAAGTTTTCAAGATACGAGTTTTAATATTTAGTTTTTCTTATTTTGGTATTTTACAAGGTTTAGTGTTTGATACATGTCTTATGATTTTCCAAATTTATATATCCTATTTCTATCAAGTATCCTGAAGCCTATATATTGCCAATTAATTTTTATAGCTCGTATAAAATATTTAAAAATTAGTTTAAATTCATATTTACCCAAAAATAAAGTTTTCAGGCTTGGTCAATCGACCGGACGGTCGACCAAACCTAGGGGCCATTTTGGCCTCAGCCTGTGCATGCCGTGCACATTTGCCGATCGACCGGTCGGTCGACCGGCAACCTAGCGGTCGACCGACTGGCAATAGCCTGTCTCGGTGAGATCGGTCGACCGGGCGGTCGACTGACGCCAACGGTTAGTTCAAACTAATTGAACTACTTGTCAACCTGGCGTTGGACCGATGTTCTAGCACAACTACAGTAACGGCTAGCGTTTGAAAATCTTTTTCTTTAACTTTTTCTCTAACGGGTATATTTGCTCTTTTTGGGTCTAATCTCTCTCCTAATGACTTAATAGGCTCTTCTAACAGTGTTTTATCATTTGCCTATATATATGATTCATTTGTAGAGGATTATTAACAAGAACAACAATTAGTTTTTGAAAAATATTTAAAAATCAAGTTTATTCAAGAGAAAAGATTTCAAGTTTTCTTGCTCAAGTGCTCTCATTTTAAAACCAATTTCTGCAAGTTTTCAGCTCATAGACTGATTCATTTCTACTAATTTTCTATTTCACAAACTTCCTGATGTTCATCTCACATCAAATACTATAGGAAGTTATAAAAGGGATTGTTTGTGATCCCCATAGTCACCAAGAGCTTGTAAACCTTATTGGCTTTGTGCTACCTCTTGTGTAGAGGATTGAGAATTGGAGTTGTGTACTCCAGTCTTGTGCAGACCTTATAATTCCTTTGTGGAGGCTCCTTTGTGGAACCTTAGTGGATAATGAAATCCTTCACGCAGTGAAGACGGACGTAGAGCTTGGTGCTCGAACTCAAAACAATCTCTTTGTTTGTGATTATTCTCTCTCTCTCTCTTGCTTTTACTCTAGTTTAATTGCTTGCACTTGTGTTTTTACTTTTATTTCACTTTCTATTTATATCTAGCATCATTCATTCTTGTCGATTTTCACTCTCTAAATCAAGAAGGTAATTGAGCACCTCAACTCATTGTTTAGAGGAATATAGAGAAGTTCTAGAGCCTTCATAGGGAATCCGACGTCACTTCTTGATTTGAATTGACTGTTTGCAACATTCATACTATTAATTGTTGCATTTTCGCATTTTGACTATTAGATTAGCATTACACCTATTCACCCCCCTCTAGGTGTACTTTCAATTAGTATCATAGCCTTGTACTCTAGTTTTTGGTTTAACCACCTTAGAGAGATCCACTAGCTAATCATATATTTGTTCACTACACTAGTTGTGCATGGCCGAAGGAATCAAGACTCCACCCAAGTTTGATGGTCTTAACTTTCTCATAAGAAAGTTAAGATGACTGTTTTCTTGCAACTCTTAGGAAGTTAGATTGCAAAGGCGGTGACTAAATCTTTTAGTGTACCCGATGGTGATGAGGATACATGGTCTGAAATTTTCACCAAGAATTTGATACCAATGCAAAATCCCACTATGCATTGATTCAAGCCTTGAATGATGATGATATTGCTAGGGTTATTCATTGCAATCCACCCATAAGATTTAGTCACACTTATTTGTCACGCACGAGGGGACATCACAAGTTAAGAGAGTTAAGATTGATTTCTTACATTCCCAATATGAAAATTTTGCTATGAATGAAAAAGAATCACTTGATGACATGATTACAAATTTTACTAAAATCATCAATAGTTTTGCTTTTTTAGGTGATGGAATAGACAATGACCAAAAGGTGAGAAAAGTCATCCGAGCTCTTCCACCATCATGGAAAGTGAAAGATACAGCTTTGAAGGAGTTCAATGATAAAGAAGAGATGGAGCTCATTGGTCTTATTGGCAATCTCAAGACCCATGAGATGGAGAGAAAATCAAGAGAAGAGAAGGCTCCACAAAAGAAGATGCTAGCCTTCAAGTCCATTCCTACCATTTCTGATGATGATGATGAAGAAGAAGAAGATGACGAAGATCTTTCCTTCCTTGTTAAGAATGTAAGGAGGATGTACAACAAGGCCAAAGTCAACAACCGGAGAAGATGGCAAGGCAGGAAATACAAGAAGATTATTTGCTACAATTGTCGAAACCCAGACATGTCATTGTCGAATGCCTGGAGAATAAATCCAAGCTCAGAACCTTCAGAAATGATATAAGAAGAAAGATTTAAAGGCAACATGGACTCGGAGGGCGAATTTGAAGAGGAGGTTGATGCAGCTCATGTATGTTTCA
>JAVJIF010026842.1:0-55801 GCA_038442645.1 Agave tequilana | reverse complement strand
GAGTTTTCCTATTGCAAACTCGTGAGTGCCATTTATACTGTTTACCCTTGTACATTCCTTGTACTCTCGCAATTGCGCCTATCAGGTGATGTAATATTATTGTAATATCGGATCACCTCTGGTGATAACTCTGTAATTGTACCTATGTGTCGGAATGTATAATGCACCACTTGCTTCCGTACTCTGATTCTTGCCTGTACTGATGCTTAGCGTATATACGTGAAGGTACTTCTGACTTACGTATATACGTCGCAGTGACGTCCCCGTATCAGCGGGATCGGGGCGTTACAGGTTGGTATCAGAGCTTAGGCTCTTACTCTCCTCAGTACGTCCAGATGGCAAATTAATGGTAAAGGAATTTGCAACTGGAATGCAAGAGTCTTGGTATACATCCAACTACAAGTACAGGGTTATCTATTTCTTCCTTCTAATCTATTTCTTGAATCCTGAGAACCTTCAATCTTCTACCCTCCAGTTTCTTCTTGTCACCCTTTCAACCAACTCAAATATGGAAAGACGGGGAACACGCAATGGTCCTAATGCCTCTCAAGATGGACCTAACAGTGATGGTATGATGAGGATACTTCAAGGGATGATGCAGAGTCAACAGCAGCAGACTGAACTGTTACGTCAAGGACTGTTGGTTGTACCCCGAGAGCAGAGGCCAGGCAATGTGTCAGACTTCAGGAGATTACAGCCGGCAATCTTTTCAGGAACAGAGAAGCCTCTGGATGCAGAACAGTGGCTGATAGACACAACAGATCTCTTGAAGGCGGCCCGAGTTCTGATGAGAACCAAGTGGAAGTGGCCAAGATACAGCTGAGAGATGAGGCCAGAACCTGGTGGGTTGGCTGAAGAGGCAACACTGGAGAAACCCATCACATGGGATCAATTCTCAAAGGGTTTTCTACGAGAGATTCTTCCCGGCAACAGCTCAGAAGGAGATGGAAGAAGAATAATTTACCGCCTGCAGCAGCGCAATCGGTCAGTGGATGAGTATGCTGCTGAATTCTTAAGGCTCAGCAGATTTGCTCCCTACATGGTGTCAGATGAAGAAAAGAGGGCGAGCAGGTTTCAACAAGGGCTGAAGATGATGTCCAAATGTTCCTTATTCCTCAACAGCTGAAGACATACTCTCAGGTTCTCTCCATTGCCCGAGAAGTGGAACGAGGACTGGAGAAGAAGAATGAGAACCAGGTGCAAACAAGACAACGAAGAGACCTTTTCAGTTGACGAATGAGGAAGATGCAGCTAGGGCAACCCATGGTCCGATGATCAAGCGACCTTTCCAACCTCCTCTTCCTCAGATCATATGCAATTTCTGCAAAGCCCGGACATTATAGGAAAAGATTGTCGAATGCCAATGGATTATGCTTAGCATGTGGGACCGGGAGTCATGCAATAAGGGATTGCCCGTTCAGAAGGGTAGGGAATATGGCACCAGTTAGACCAACACTTCCAGCCCCAGCACTTCCCGCTCCACCGCTAAGAAGGGACCCAGAACCCGTAGATCGAAGAGCCCCATTTCCACCCCAGCCGCATGATCATCCACAGAGAGGAGCAAGACCCAGAGCAGACTATGGCAGAGGCCAAGTTCACAACATGGCAGCAGAGGTATCAGATGAAGCAGCAGCAGAGTATGAGGCTCAGTATCTGGAGCAGGAACCTTGAGGATGTCACTGTGACAGCAACCCCCTGACCTTTTGTATTTTGAGTTGGTAATCCTTCGTGGATATTCCTCCTTATCCTATTCTCATTGTCCATCCTGGTCCCTCCTGTGTTTTATCTTACACCTGTTTTCGTTTTATGAAGCCTTCATTCCAGTCTTTGTCCTCCTTGTGTTCAATTTACCCCTTAACGAAATTGCGAGGACGCAATTTTTGTAAGGTGGATGGATTGTAACACCCCCCGCTCCCAGAATACGTACTTAGTTGCGTGTTCAGATTTCTCGATCGTATTTTTCGATTTACTTCCCGTATTTATTTTGTATTATGCATGTTTACATGATCATTTTGTCTTGGATTTGGATTCGTGGATTCGGAGTCAACCTTAGTTTGAACCGAAGGCCTGAACCCAGAGTATTGCTCGGTTTGGACATCCTGGTATTCCTATTTGACTGATTTCAGTTTTAAACATCATTTTCCAATATTCTAGATTTTATATGATTTTTTGGAATTTTCTGGAATTAAGTTGAAATCTTCAAAACCGGTGTCGCCAGTTTTGTTGACCAATTCCTGGATTTTTAATTTACAAACGGATTGGAATTTCAAAAGTGTCTTTAGACATTATTTCTTAAAATTATATATTCTATCTAAATACTTTTTCTGAGAATTTTCAGAATTTATCAAAACCCGGCCAACCCGTGTAGACCGAGATTGACGGTGGACTTCAGGATTTCTATTTTGAACGTGGCATTGAATTTCTGAAAACTGATTTCACAGAAAATGTTTTTATTATATTTATGATTTTTGAGGATTTTTGGGAAACATTCCGAGGTATTTCATTTTTGGGCTTTCCCGGCATTTTCTGTATTTTTCCGCATACCGAGGATATTGCCCATACCTACCACTTTGTCTTTTTCCCATTTTCTTTCCTTCCTCAAACGCGAGCTTCACCATCCTCGGATCCTGCATTTAATGCAAAGATCCTCTCCTCTCTTCTCCCCATACTTCATTTATTGTGCTGCTTACCAACTCCCATCAAGCCATCATGCCTTTTGTCCTCTTGTGAAACGCAACTTTGCCTCTCCCTTAAAACGCCACTTTCACTCTCGCGTTTGGCCTATTTTTGGCCTAAACGCAAGCCTCCCATTTGGATTGCGTTTGAGTGGGTGGGAGAAAACGCATGAATCTCTCCTTTTGATTCTTTTATGGTGTATATTACCCTTCTCTCTCTTCATTTAATGCTTCTCTTCCAAAAGTCTTCTCCTTGATATCCCCACTCCCTCTCATCATCACAATCGGCCAAGTGGCCAAGAGAGTCACCTCTCCTTACCATTTTACGCAAACCCCCCTCTCCTTTATTCATTTGCATCACTTCACAATCCAACTCCTATAAATACCCCCTCTCCTTCTCTCTCCCTTCATTTTACTTCTCTTCTCTTTCTTGCTTCCTGCAGCCTCCAACAGAGAAGCCACCAAGAGAAAGAGCTCCTCCTCTTGCTTCCTTTGTCCACCATCTCCACCTCCATATACACCACTTTAACCACCACCAAGTACACCACCTTCAACCTCTCTCCATCACTTTGTGAGACCGGCCACTCCTTGGGATTTTGGCCGCATTCTTCTCCGTTGACAAACTTGGAACCGGCCACTCCTTTTGGATTGGGGCCGTGTTTCTTCTCCGGCGGCAAAAACTTAGGGTCGGTGCCCTCCTTTTGGATTGGGACCGAACTCCCCTTAGTTGGACGCAGCAAAGATCTTGTTAGGCGAGTAATCTCGCTATCCGCTTGCCTTCTTACGCGAGTGCTTTTCCTCGCCAAAGACTTGATTAGACTTGTATTTTTATCAACATAAGATCACAACTCTTAAAAGTTAGTTCTGCTCACTGTTTTACAGTATTAGTCGACTTGCCCAATTCATAAGTCGACTAACCCCCTGAAACGCAACTCCATTTCTTGAGACGCAGCCCTGTTAAGTCGACTAAGTAATCCTCCTAGTCGACTAACCTTTTCTGAAACGCGCCCTTCTTGGAAACGCAGTAATTCTAGTCGACTTGCCCTTCGCGTCTAGTCGACTAACCCTCTTCTGAAGACGCGGTTCTCTGAAACGCGGACTCCTCTAAGTCGACTACCCACTGTTCCAAGTCGACTAACGCGGCTCTTTGAGACGCGCCACTTTCCTGAGACGCGCCACTTTCTAGAGACGCGCCCTTTTCCTGAAACGCTGCCTACTCTTTCATCCCTAGTTGGCTAACTCTTTCTGGTGAGACGCGGACTTGTGAAACGCGGATTCATGAGACGCGGACTTGTGGTAAGACGCGGACTTGTGAAACGCGACTTCGTGAGACGCCGTTTGCTAGTCGACTAACCCCTACCCTAGTCGACTAACCCTTCTTGAAACGCCAGTCCTTTTCTGGAACGCGACCTATTAATCGACTAATCCTTATTTATAGTCGACTAATCCCTTCATTAGTCGACTTGGTCATCTTCATCAGTCGACTAACTCTTGCTGATTGCTTTGGTTAATTCCTTCTTAATCATGGACCTTATCCTTGGCATTTGTGTTATATATTATTATGTTATGTTGTATTTCTCGTCACCTACTAGATCACTTGTCATTGCATGCTACTATTTAACACATGTATATCACCTGACATACTACTCCTTTGGTAAGACCCTTGTTATGACATGACCTGCCCCGGACTATATTAATCCCTTAACATGATTGGTCACCTGCCTCTTGTTATGCCTGTTATGTGTCCCTGTTATATTACTGCTTGACTGGATTATCACGTTTACGGGAATCCTGACCTGTTATCTTGTATGGAACTAAGTGCCACACGGAACAAAGTGCCACATCGCCCAATGGTGGGGGCCACCTCTTGAATCTGTGGGGGCCACCTCTTGAATCTGCAGGGCTATTCCTGTTATTACTGTTATTCCCGTAAATCTGATAATACCGTTAAACCACATAAAGAACAACTTGCACGGGGAATGGGAGGAAGTGATGGATGCCAGAATGATGCCTTGCTTATAGTAATGGAATACTTGAACTGACGATTCGTGTTAGTGGGACTTAGGGCCCACAGAAGATGCGTGTTAGGGGGACTTAGGGCCCTCAAGCTGGTCCCAGGTGTATGGGAACTACTATAAGAAGTGCTATCAGTTCTCCATCTACTTCCGTTAACAACCCTTGGCTTGCTTATATATGGATGTATGTGTGTTGGGGTGTACACCCGGACACATACCGAGATATATGAGTCAGACGAGTAATAATAATAAACGTTGCCTATTGTGATTCCTGTTATGATGCCTGTTATGACTCCCGTTATGTACTCCTGTTATTCCTGTTATGGACTCCCGTTATGATTCCTGTTATGGTTTCCTGTTACGCCTGTTATGACTCCCGTTATCCTTGTTATGTATTCCTGTTATGGCTATTATGTGATTTGCGACTCTGATTCTATACGCTTGGATTACAGTGGCATGAGATAAAGGTATATAGATGAGGGTTTCCTTGTTTGGATTATTCCTTCGACGTACTAGTCTCATGGAACCGTGACTTAAGCGTACACAATCAGTCTTGCTTATAATTGGATTTACCCTGGATCTCCTGTTTTATGATGATTATGATATACTTGTTCATACCTGCTATATTTGTGTTCTACCCCCTGTTTTTCTGAATTTGATATCCTTTGTTGTATTCACACTTGTGCTCATCCTGGCTCGCCATCTGGCTTTTGCATCACTACTCGCCTGGGGAGTTTCATCTGACTCCCCTGGATTCTCATGTCCAGGTTTTGGAGCTTGGAGCGTGTGAATCCGTCCTGTTGCTGATCAGAGTGGCGCAGCGTAGCATGGATCTCCAGCATACCGTCCAGAGCTCCATCCTTCCAGGCCCCCTGTGTGCCTCTTGAGTTTTCCTATTGCAAACTCGTGAGTGCCATTTATACTGTTTACCCTTGTACATTCCTTGTACTCTCGCAATTGCGCCTATCAGGTGATGTAATATTATTGTAATATCGGATCACCTCTGGTGATAACTCTGTAATTGTACCTATGTGTCGGAATGTATAATGCACCACTTGCTTCCGTACTCTGAATCTTGCCTGTACTGATGCTTAGCGTATATACGTGAAGGTACTTCTGACTTACGTATATACGTCGCAGTGACGTCCCCGTATCAGCGGGATCGGGGCGTTACACACATGTACCCCAAGTATGGTGAGAGAGATGGTGGCAAAGTCAACAACATGTGGTGTATTCATTCCTATACCTACATACATGGGTATATACATACTTATATACTCATTCTCATACATACCTACTTGTATACCTTCACACTAATAAACATGTAATAAGTAAGGTATCTAGCATGAATACTATTTCCATCACCCTTTAAAGTATCAATATTTTAGGAAGAGGATGCTTAATTAAGACAAGTGTTACATTCTACCCTCCTTATGGAAGTTTCGTCCTCGAAACTTAACGTACCTTGGAACAAATGTGGATAGGCCTTCCGTATCTCCTCTTCCAGTTCCCAAGTGGCTTCTTCTATGTTTGATTTCTCCATAAGATCTTGACCAAGGAAATATTTTTGCTTCTCAATTGCTTCTCCTTGCAATCAAGAATTTGCACTGGTTCTTCCGTGTAAGACATGTCTTCTAGTATTTGCAGAGGTTCATAGGAGATTACGTGATCAGGATCAGTCACATACTTCATCAGCTGAGAGATATGAAATACATTGTGCATCCTCTCTAAGGCAGGAGGTAAGGCCAACCGATAAGCAACCGGTCCAATCCTATCCAGTATTTCGAATGGACCCACATATCTAGGAGCTAATTTGTTTTTACCGCCAGTGCGTCTTACTCCCTTCATTGGAGATACCTTCAGAAAAAACACTATCCCCCACCTCAAACTCCAGTAGTCTGCGGCGATTGTCTGCATAAGCTTTCTGTCTGCTCTGGGCTGCTTTCATCCTTTCCTTGATCAACTTGATCTTCTCAGTAGCTTCTTGAATCACATCAGGGCCGAACAGTCTTCTATCCCCAACTTTCTCCCAACAGATTGGTGATCTACATTTTCTCCCATACAATGCTTTAAATGGAGGCATACCAATAGTGGACTGATAACTATTATTGTAAGAAAACTCCACTAAGGGTAAATAGTTGTCCCAACTTCCCCAAAATCTAGTACACAAGTTCTCAACATATCTTCCAATATTTGAATGGTCCTTTCTGACTGTCCATCTGTTTGGGGGTGGGCTGCTGTACTAAGTTGCAATTTAGTGCCCATAGCTTTGGACAAGCTCTTCCAAAATCTAGATTGAAATCTAGGATCCCGATCTGATACAATGGACTCAGGTACTCCATGCAATTTAACTATTTCTCGGATATATACTTGAGCCAGTCTTTCCATTGAATAATTGATCCGGATAGGCAGAAAGTGGGCAGATTTAGTAAGTCTGTCTACCACTAACTAGACTGTATCTAGCTCTTGGGACGTCCGAGGAAGTCCAGTGACAAAGTCCATAGCAATTTGACACCACTTCCATTCAGGAATAGATAAAGGCACCAACAAACCTGGGGGCTTCTTATGTTCCGCCTTCACTTGTTGGCAGACTAAACACTTATGGACAAAATTAGAAATGTCTACTTTCATTCCATCCCACCAGAAGTTATGACGCAGATCTTGATACATTTTTGTGCTCCCGGGATGAGCTGTATACGGTGTACTATGAGCCTCCTTCATTATTTCTTCTCTAATCTCTGCTACATCTGGCACACATAATCTGTGTCCGAATCGCAGTACATCATCTTCTATTTGAAACTCCTGAGTTCTCCTTCTTGTACTTTCATCATAATCTTCTTTATTTGAGTATTTCCTTATTGGGCCTCTTTAATTTTGTCGTATAGGTCAAATTGAATACTTACCTGATTCAGTTGATATCTAGAATTAGAAGGATCAATGACTCGCACTTCAATTTGCATTTCTTCCAGATCCCTTAATATTCTTGCTTGACGAGTTATCAAAGTGGCCATGGTTCCTCCCGATTTCGGCTCAAGGCATCAGCCACCACATTGGCCTTTCCAGGGTGGTATTGGATAGTAATATCATAGTCCTTCATTAGTTCTAACCATCTCCTCTGCCTCATATTCAGTTCTTTTGTGTGAAGATGTATTTTAACTCTTATGATCAGTAAAAACTTCACAAGACACTCCATACAAGTAATGTCGCCAGATCTTTAAAGCAAAAATCACGGCGGCTAATTCCAAATCATGAGTGGGATAATTTCTTTCATGAATCTTCAATTGTCGGGATGCATAGGCAATAACTTTCCATGTTGCATTAACACACATCCCAATCCCAGTTTTGATGCATCACTATAAATGGCAAATCCTTCAGTCCCCGAAGATACAATTAGAACAGGAGCAGATGTTAGCTTAGTTTTAACCTCCAGAAGGCTCCTATCTTGTTCTTCCGCCCATACAAACTTCTTATTCTTTCTAATTAGTTGGGTCATTGGTGCCACAATTAGAGAAAATCCTTTCACAAATCTTCTGTAGTACCCAGCTAATCCCAAGAAACTTCAAACTTCAGTAACATTAGTGGGTCTAGGCCAGTCTCGGATTGCTTCAATTTTTATCGGGTCCACTGATATTCCTTCTTTGGATATAATATGGCCAAGAAACCCTACTTGCTCTAGCCAAAATTCACATTTCTTCAATTTTGCATAGAGTTGCTTCTCTCTCAAGATTTGAAGGACAATTTTAAGATGTTTCTCATGATCTTCCTTATTCTTTGAATAGACCAAAATATCATCGATGAATACCACCACAAACTGGTCTAGATATGGTTGAAACATCCGATTCATTAAGTCCATAAATGCTGCCAGGGCATTAGTGAGTCCAAAAGGCATGACTAGAAATTCAAAGTGTCCATATCTTGTCCGGAAAGCCGATTTGGACACATCTTCAGGTTTGACCTTCAACTGATGATACCCTGATCTAAGGTCTATCTTAGAAAATACACAAGACCCTTGTAGTTTATCAAATAAGTCATCAATTCAAGGAAGAGGGTACCTATTTTTGATAGTTGCCTTATTCAATTCCCAGTAGTCAACACATAGTCTCATATTCCCATCCTTCTTCTTTACAAATAGTACTGGTGCTCCCCAGGGAGATACACTTGGCCGAATGAAACCTTTGTCTAATAAGTCCTGCAATTGAGTCTTAAGTTCTTTCATTTCTGCAGGGGCCATACGATATGGTACCTTAGAAATTGGGGCAGTACCGGGTATTACATCTATTGTAAATTCTACCTCCCGATCTGGGGGCAAGCCTGGTAAATCTTTCGGGAACACATCAAGAAACTCATTCACAACTGGAATAGTCTCAATTTTTATATCAGTCCTGGTGGTATCCAGAACTGAAGCCAAAAATCCTTGACACCCTTGTTTCATTAACTTGGTGGTTTTGATGGCTGATATGTGAGGATATCATGACTAACTTTTACTCCTTCAAAAATGAACTCCGGAGCCTCTTCCATTTTAAAGATAATCCTCTTCTTATTACAATCCACATGGGCACCACAGGCGGACAACCAGTCCATTCCTAGTATGGCATCGAACTCCATCTCGCCTAGCTTAATCAAATCAATAGATGTTTTCATTTCTCCAATTATCACTTCACAATTCTCATATCTAGTGCTAGCTATCAAAATTTTCCCTATGGGTGTGGACACAACAAACTGAAATCCTAGGGGTTTGATACTTGATTTAGTTTATAAGCAAAAGCACTAGATACGAATGAATGAGTAGCTTCAGGATCAAACAATGCATGGGCAATATGTCCTGATATGGAGATCATACCTTCCACCACTGCATTTGAGGCCATTGCTTCCCGGTGGGTTAATGAAAAAGTTCTTCCTTGCACCCGTGGTTGCTGAACCGATGATTGAGTTGCAGCAGGACGTGGAGCATTACTGGGCTGCATGAAGTTACTGGCTTGTCCTTTGGGAGGATTCGTCCTCATGGTTGGTCTCCCACTTCCTCTACTTTGCCCCTGGCTTCCGCGCCTTGTCGGACAATTTTTCTTTAAATGTCCCACCCCTCCACAATTAAAGCAAGCTCTATCCAGGAGACAGTTTCCAAAATGGTTTACTCTGCACCTCTGACACCAAGGAGCCTCTGAGATTCTGGGGTGTGATACCGAGGTAGCTTGTGTTTTCGAGGGAGTGTCTATGTTCCTCAACCATATTCTTCTGCCTCTGGCCCCTCCTCCCCTTAGAAAAGTGGTATTACACCCAAACCCTTTGCCACTGGTGGATCCTGATGCCATCATCATTGAGGGTCCTTGATATCGGGGGCACTTAGGGTTGGGAATTTCCTCCACCCAGTCTTCTGACCCTCTTGCAGGTCCATCTCTACCTCCAAGGCTCTTTCCACAGCTTGAAGATAATCTTCAGTTGCAAAGGAATCAGTCGGCCTCGAATCTCTGGCCTTAGGCCCTTCACGAACCTCGTCGTCCTTTATGCTTCACTCTTTACCAAGGCATCAGCATACCTAGATAATTGAGTGAACTTTTGATCATACTGAGACACATTCATCGAGCCTTGACGTAATTCTAAGAATTCTGACGCCATCTTATCTCGGGCCGTCTCCGGGATGTATTTTTCAGTGAATTTGTTCACTAAGAATTTCCAAGTGATTGATTCCCTTGTATTTCTCATACTTTGCTTCACCGCCCTCCACCAATGTTCTGCTTCCTTTCGGAACATAATGGAAGAGAAAGATACCCTTTATTCATCGGTGCAGTTCATAACGTCTAGGATCTTCTCTATCTGAAGAAGCCATGCTTCGGCTTGTAAGGGGTCTGCCTCCCCTTCAAATACGGGCGGTTTTATCTTCTGAAACTGCTCCAGTGCTCGGTGGGACTTGTTATTACTCGCTTTGGTCATTAATTGTGCGAGCCACTCTGGCATCACCCCTGGAGTTCCCTCATTTCCTCCTATCCGAACTTCAGAGTCTTCATTATTATCCACGGGGTGTGCGCTCCCCATCACACTGTAGTGTGACGTATCGAGCGACAGGGACTCATTAGGTGATAGCTGTTTAGATCCATGCGTCCTTCCTATAAGATAAGGGCGTCTAATTAACATACTTCACAATTAAAAATAAATTGGGATAAAATTTTAGTCTCATGCAATCATGTTAATACCATATTCAACATCACTTTGCAAACAAACAACTTGCTATATACACACACACACACACACACACACACACACATCCCATCATGGATACAAAGATGTTATACTGACATGCCTACCTTTTGGATATCCGGACTAACCCATGTGCATACATTTGAAATATGCTAGGGAATATACAACAAGTTCTAAGGATATCCATCATCTAACATGCTAGGCCTATACATATATATACATCAAAAGTGTCGGCTCAAAGGTTCACCCTTCATAGGGTAGAGTATCTCCACTTGGATCTCCGCTAGTGCTGCTACTGTCTTCGCTATCATCCACATCTTCCTCGGGGTCTTCTCCCGGTAATTCGTCTCCTATACAGCACCAGTCGTCCAGATCATCATAGAGGTCCATGTCATCTTCCCACGTTTCATCCCAAAAGACACCTCCATATGTGAATCCCCTTCGGGCATTCTCTTTTATTGTACTAGAGGGCTCTATCTCTACTACCTCAAGCGAATCCCCAACCAAGCTCTCTGTATCATCAATGGTTTGTTCAGGCTCATTAGATGCCTGAGACTCAACCTCCTCATAATCTACGTGGTCTGGGGTTATAAATATATCCTCTGGATCAGTCTCGTCCGACTCATATCCCCAATCCATGGAATCCGCCATCCAGCTCTCACTCGAGCTATCTGAGCTAGAGACTGGCCAATATACGTCAGAGCCCCCCATCTACATGTAAACAAAGAGTCGTATCAATCTCAAGTCCATGAAATAGTCTCAACAGCTATAATCAAAAGAAACATCATATATAGACACACTTGTAATTATACTTATCCTTAGTCACCCGTAAGTCTCATGTTTTTAGAGTAACTTAGAT
This sequence comes from Agave tequilana, assembly GCA_038442645.1. NCBI lineage: Eukaryota > Viridiplantae > Streptophyta > Magnoliopsida > Asparagales > Asparagaceae > Agave > Agave tequilana. The sequence continues at coordinate 44,060 of JAVJIF010026842.1, read as the reverse complement.
TCAATAGGTAATTAAATGCATTTCCTCGTCCCAGTGTCCCATCCCACTAGAAGTTGTTACTGCGAGCCCGCACCCTTAGTCAACTCACCCGAATCAGGATGTGCAGGCATCCTGATTCTGATGAGAGGAAAATACTTAATTACCGCTTGACTCATAGTTATTTCGTCACATAAAACTCACTACCTAACTATGATCACATGTCTGTACGTATAAACCTAACAACTTCATCATCTCTTACTCCTTCTACTTATAAACCTTTGCTCTGATACCAACTGTAACGGTCCCAATTAAAATTTTTCCGTTTGATCACAATTATCTCATATAATCCAAGCGTAAGACCCATCAAGATATAATACTTTCATTACCAACATCAGAATGTTCTATGCTATACATTAAGCTCCACTAGGATAACATGTATGATCTAAACATGACTTACCATGCCAACACATAAGGTCCGATAACCCATCAGAAAACGCAATCTAATCATATTACTGTACCAAAGTATATATAACAAAGTTAGAGTCTAACACCAGGCACTTTAAAGTTTACAAGTTAATGACAACATCCAACTAAGAGTACGCATTGTTATATACAACCATATACATATCAAAAGCAACTTTAATGCAATGACTCCAATGGCGCTTGTCCCGCATTTTGCCTTTAAGCGGGTCCTTTGCCCTTGTCCAAACCTGGAGGTGGAATTAGAAATAGAGTGAGCTTGACAGCTCAGTGAGTAAAACAATATTTAAGCATGCCTATTAAGTAGGTCTACATGGGCTAAATTATCAGGTTGACAAATATGTCTTTATACCATTTTTATAAAATTTTGTTATTAGCCGAAACCCCAACCAGAACACAGTAACAAGGCTTTATTAGTCGACTAGGTCATCCTATAGTCGACTAATACTACTTATAAGTCGACTAATATTATAGCTATAGTCGACTGAATTCAATCCAAAAGTATCTGCTTCTCTGCTGGCTGCCAGGGACTTATGTAGTCGACTACCCTTTCTGGTGTAGTCGACTACTCTATATACTAGTCGACTTGCAGGTCCCCTATAGTCGAATAGGTGTAGGTCAAAAGGGTCTGTTGTTCTCTGTTGTCACCCATAACTAATTATAGTCGACTACTGGTTGGATATCAACAAGGTATGTGAAGTTCTTGCACAAGAATTAGGTATTAAAGATAAGGTTTAGAGTTCACCTTTGATCTTGTTCACTTCAAATATGTAATTGATATACCTTGTCCAATCTTTCGCTATAGCATATAGTTATACCGAGTCGAACCACAAGGAGAGCTAGCGTAGAAGCGTTACGATATGAGTGAGAAAAAGAAACGAGATCTCTTCTTTGTTAATTACACAATTGCAAGAAATGTACAAGAAATGGTGGATTGGTTCATTGTGGAAAAAGAAATTAAATTGTGGAAAAAGAAATGTAAAGAATGAAGTGTAATGTAAAGAAAAGAATGCTAGAAGAAAGTGTGTAAAAACTTTTGATAAGAAGATGCATGGCTAGCCTAACTACACCTCATTGCTAACATACTAACTCTATGTTGATTGCACGATTGTCTCATATTGAATCATAGGCAATTTAAAGATAACTTGCATATTCAAGTGTTGTTTCCCTTGTTGAAGACTAGTGTTCCTTTGTTGTTAACTTGAAGCCTCATCTTGAATCATAGGCTCTCTTAATAGATGTTCATTGAGGAACCATAGGCTTGGTACTCAATTAGTGCTAGGGTTAGAGGAATCAAAAACTCTTTTGAACATTCATAGCTTAACTACAAAGTTAGCTTGAAGTTCATGAGTTGATCTTGCTACACAAGTGACACATCCTTGGTGATCCATCCTTATGTTTCATCAAAGGCTCTTATAAGAGGCACATAATTCATATGGAGATCTAACAAGCCATTACCAAAGGATACAACCATACTTCATTGGAATTCACAAGAAACATAGAATTATGCAAGAATTGAAGTAGACAATCAACCAAGAGATAGTAGTAGCTAGGTGAGTCTTAGCTAGCCATGCAACAAGAACTTAGCCCTCCATTAAACTAATAACAAAGCTACAATTCTCCATAAAAAAGCAAAGATCTAAGCAATTAAACTAGAACTAGAATTAAATGCAAGAAATTAAAGCATATTAAAAGAAAGCATACTTAAGTCTTGCAAAGAGAAGATGAAAGCTCCATTGATGAATCCTTGATTCAAGAGTGTCACTCTCTTGATTACAAGCTCTCAAACTGAAATCTCTCTCTCAATTTGTCTAGAACTCAAGGAGGAAGGAGAAGAGAACTAAAAACCTAGAACAAAAATTACAACAAATCCCTAATTTTCTCTCTCTCTTCACTGCCTGTACGCACGAACCCTGGTCACCTATTTATAGACATTTTGAGAAGCTTCTGGAGCCTTGGTGGTTGCCACAAAATCTGGACCCCAACGGCCTCTCAACTGCCGCAGATACGCGGGAAAATTCCGGAATCTGCGGCAGAATCTGGGCCGTTGGGCCCAGATTTTCTGGTGGGATTTGGTAGTTGGGTAGTTAGCCACGTGGACTACTTGGATTCTCCAATTGGCGCGCGGATCTTGGTGAGATCTGATTTGATCTTTTTGGCTCTTTTTGATTTAACCCCTTTAATTATCACTAATTAAAGTGGTTAATGACTTCTTCTCTTTAAAGTGTGGATCTGCAAAAATAGAGAAACTAGGGATTAAAAATCACATTTAATATACAATATGCAAGGTATAAAGGTGGTATAAAATGCAAATATGTGTAACAATCACACCCCCATACCTAGCTTTTGCTCGTCCTCGAGCAAAAATGAAAGAAAAAGAAAAAATAAAATCCTAACTAATTATTACACCACTTTCGTAGGTGACACGATTGCACTGAGCATGTGCAACAAGCCGTTAAACCTCTAGGTTACCCTAGAGGAGGAGTGTTGTCTCCTGAGGGTTTTCAGCGGATTGCACCCACAAAATCCATAAAAAAAGAAAACAAATGTTAGTGTTTTGAAAATGCATTTTGAAAGAGAGACATGTTTTCGAACTATTTTTGCAAAAATATAAGTGATCTAAGGTCATAAGTCCACCTATAATCATTCTTCCTTAAACTTAGTCTCCACGCAAGATCTTGTTCTTAATTAAGGTAAGAATTCAAAATTGGATTGAATATTTTATCTTTCATAAAACCTAGATAGTATGCACACCGTGTTCAGTGAAAATTTCTGGGATTTTAACTCTAACCATAAAGCCATTTATTTATTCTCTCTCTTTTTTTTCTTCTTCCCTTAGTTTTCTTAGGCTTTCTAGTTCACCCATGTAGCGAGCCTATAACCGATGACTCCCAAACCAGATGGTTCTAGGGCATCAGATGAGAAAACATCCCTTGGGTTAAAGGACTCGAGTGAAAAAGGCCACAAAACTAAAGGGGATTATTCTTTTTGATCACTGTTAGGCGTGAATAACCATGCTTCTTGAGGCACAATTATCCAGCTTAATAAGTGAGATCACCGTTAGGCGTGAGTAACCATGCTTCTTGAGGCATAGTTATCCAGCTTAATAAGTGATGTTTTATTCTTTTTTTTTATATATTTTTTTTATGGCATTTTAGGTCTTTGTTTCCATCCCAAAAATTGTGTAAGTGTGAAGTGCTTACTATCTAAGGCTTAATTCAAGATAAAAATATCTCCCCAATTTTACTTACTTATCCTATAATTTCAAACAAGATCTATTATTTCAACTAGGTTTAAGATGTCATAATTAAGGCTTTCTTAATTTCTAAGATACATCTTAATTTTCTTAAAAATAGATCAAAACTTTGTCTCTTATTTCAAAAAGTTTTTTTATATATATATATATTTTCTAAAAGAAAATAAAATCTAACAAAAAATAGAAAATCTACAAAAAAAAGTAAAATCTAAAAGAAAAAAAAAAAACCTAAAAGAAAGTGAAAATCCTAAAAACAAAAGAAAACCTAATAAAAAAAAAAATCCTAGGTTAGTGTCTACCCCCCATACCTATCTCATGCATTGTCCTCAATGTATACAAGATAAAAATGATGCATGAAATAGGTAAGGTAAAAGTCACTCCCTCCTCCTCTTTGGACCCGCAGTAGTACTGGGTCCTGCCGACTGTGTCCTCCTCAACGTCGCCTCAATAGCATCTAACCTGGAGGATAACCTGGATGATTCCTCCTCCACCTTCTTCCTCAGCCTCACCTGCCCCTTAAAAATCTTCTTCATGCCCTTCCAGATGGTGGACATGAAGGAACGTGTATCGGTGGGGGGCTCCTGCCTCCGAAACTGTGGGTCATCTCTTTCCTCCAAACTCTCCTCCGAGGAAGACTCCACAGGTAAATCCTCTAGCTGTGCACTAGGTGTCCAGAGTGCGTGCAAGCAGCTATTATAAGAACTTGTGGGTCTCTCTATAGTAACAGGCACTTGATCAAATGAATTAAAGACAGCGTCTGAGAGGAAGTGTCTACACAGACGTGTGATTAGTATGGCATGAGAATGCTTTGCTCCCCGAGTGCGGGAGGAGTTGTCAATAATAGCACGGAAGTTAGCCCTATTTAAACAGACCGTGTGGGTTTGTGTCATTAAATCATGAATTACTTGTAACACGGGCCTGTTGAAGGAAGATTGGTGCTCAATTCCAAAAATGTTGCGTTGGACCCATCGTCCAACGCAATGAACATTTCGAAAGGTCGTGTTGGCTTTGAGCCCACGATCCTGAATTGTACAGCGAGCCTCCATGATAGGCATGTAATCGATCAATGGTAGGGGTTCGCTGTGGTGGGGATAACTGGGGACATTTGTGCATTCAGCAATAAGTGGAATGGTGACAAAGATGTCACCGAATGGCATGTGCGATACAAATTGGTACGTGTCATGGTGCACAGATGCATAATCAATTGCATTGTAAAATGTCGTGACAAGCTCGGGGCAATAATACACATCATAGTCGTTATTATCATAGACTAATGAATACCAACTCCATGAACGTATCCTATCCACTAAAATATGTCCATATCCCATACTATCATTCAATAGCACTGAAAAATCTCTTTCCGCATACAAATTTGGTGCCATCTATGCTAAGGAATTGTAACACAAAGGATTTAGAGAGAGAAAGTTGCAAACCACCCCCGGAGATCTTGGGGAAAATCCAAACAGCAGTGCAGAAGGCACTCGGGAAAGAGGTTGAAAAAGTTATTCTGGATCTACAACCAGCAGAGGAAATCGGCCGAGCAGACTTTTTCTGAACACGAGAGATGGCCGGAATGCAGTGGATCTGCGGCCAGGAAAGGGTTTTTGCGGCAGAGTTGAAGAATCTGGGGAAGGGAATTTTGACAGAGGTCGGGTTTGGAAGAGGCTTCTCAGATCTGAAGGGATTCGGCGTTTGAGGGAGAAGAGGCAAGTAAAGAGTGTTTTTATAGGGGTAGGTAAAAAGGGACTTCCAAAAATATCCCTAGGTCAAAGGTAATATTACAACCCTTGGTCAAAGGAATTTGAAAAAGAATCCTAAGGAAGGAGAATTCTTAGGAATGTGAAACTAAAATAAGCAAAAAATCCTAAAAAAAATTGTATTTACAAAAAGTGTAAAAGAAAAGTATTTACAAATGTGGACCCCAAAATGATATTCAGGAAAGTATGCAGGGAACTATACAGATGAAAATGTCACAAATAAACTGGGTCACAAAGACCCAATTCGTGAACTTCGTGTGACATATCTTCCGTGGTAAAAAATGGCTTGAGACGTTGACCGTTAACAGTAAATTTGTTGCCATTAGCTGGGTCAAGAATCTCGAATGCACCATGAGAGAAGACAGTTTGAACAATAAATGGCCCTGACCACCTGGTCCTCAACTTGCCAGGGAAAAGGTGGAGTCTTGAATTGTATAACAGAACCTTCTGTCCAGGAACAAAGATTTTCCTGTGAATGGATCTATCGTGAAATAGCTTGGTTCTGTTCTTCGTGATCCGAGCGTTATCGTATACCTCGTTTCGTAACTCTTCAAGCTCGGATAGCTGCAGCTTCCTTAGAACACCGGCTTTATCCAAATCTAGATTCAGCTGCTTTAAAGCCCATAGTGCACGGTGTTCTAACTCAACGGGCAAATGACATGGTTTTCCAAATATAACTCTGTACGGGGACATACCGAGGACAGTCTTGTAAGCGGTCCTGTATGCCCATAAGGCATCAGTCAGTTTGATGGACCAATCCTTACGATTCTGTCCTACAGTTTTCTCCAGAATGAGTTTTATCTATCTGTTTGTTACCTCAACTTGCCCATTGGTTTGAGGATGATAAGCCGTGGATAGTTTATGAGTAATAGAGTATTTTCGCATCAAGGCTTCAAAAGCCCTATTGCAGAAATGACTCCCATTGTCGCTCAGTATCGCACGGGGGGCTCCGAAACGCGAAATGATGTTCTCTCTTAAAAACTTAATGACAACTTGGTTGTCATTTGTCCGTGTAGGAATCGCTTCAGCCCACTTAGAAACATAATCTACGGCTACCAAGATGTATTGGTTACCGTAGGACAGAGGAAAGGGTCCCATAAAATCGATGCCCCAGAGGTCGAAAATTTCGACTTCCAAGATGGGTGTGAGGGGCATCATGTTTCTTTGTGTAATACGACCCGTCATTTGACATCTATCACAAAGCTTGCAAAAGGTATAGGCATCCTTAAAGAGAGTGGGCCAATAGAATCCACTCTGAAGCACTTTTTCCGTAGTTTTCCGTGGACCAAAGTGTCCACCGCAAGCTAACTTGTGACAGAATGTCAAAACACTCTGATGTTCATCCTCTGGAAGGCATCTCCGTATAATTTGGTCAGGACAGTACTTAAATAAATACGGTTCATCCCAAAAGAAGAACCGCATTTGTCTCAGGAAACGATGTTTGTCTTGTCCTGACCAATGGGAAGGAATTTGCCTGGTAGCCAGGTAATTCACTATATCGGCATACCAGGGCTCTCCACGTATCTCGAGAATGTGCTCGTCAGGAAAGTCTTCATTAATCGGTATTTTCTCATGAGGTGCATTCGGGATTCTTGACAAACGATCCGCAACCACGTTCTCAACGCCCTTTTTATCTTTTATTTCCAAGTCAAACTCTTGCAAAAGAAGGATCCATAGAATCAATCTTGCCTTAGCGTCCTTCTTTTGCATCAAGTACCTCAGGGCGGAGTGATCAGTAAAAATTATGGTCCTGGACCCTAGCAGATATTGTCGAAATTTCTCCAACGCAAAAACAACCGCTAAAAATTCCTTTTCAGTGGTCGTGTAATTGAGTTGGGCATCGTTTAGCGTTCTGCTAGCATAATAGATCACGTGCTGCCTATTATCAATACGCTGTCCTAAAACAGCGCCTATAGCAAAGTCAGAGGCGTCACACATGATCTCAAACGGTTTGGTCCAGTCTGGTGCAGAGATGATCGGCGCAGAGACAAGTCTATCCTTAAGCTCTTTCCACGATTTGTGACATTCCTCATCAAAAATGAAGGGTACATCTTTCCCTAGGAGATTTGTCAAAGGTCTCGCAATGTTGCTAAACCCTTGAATGAATCTCCTATAGAAACCAGCGTGTCCTAAGAAAGATCTAATGTCTTTTAAACATTGTGGTTCAGTGAGCTTGGTAATAACCTCCACCTTTGACTTGTCAACCTCGATTCCTATTCTTGATATCTTGTGTCCCAGTACAATTCCGTGCTTGACCATGAAATGACACTTTTCCCAATTAAGTGTCAAATTCTTTTCCGTGCATCGTTGCAAAACCAACTTCAGATGGTACAAGCACTGCTCAAATGAATCCCCATATATCGAAAAGTCATCCATAAAAATTTCTAAAAATTTCTCCACCATGTCCGAGAACAGGCTCAACATGCAACGTTGAAACGTTGCTGGAGCATTGCAAAGGCCGAAGGGCATCCTTCGGTATGCAAATGTTCCAAACGGACAGGTGAAGATTGTCTTATCTTGGTCCTCGGGAGCAATTGAGATCTGATTATATCCTGAATATCCATCCAGGAAACAATAATACTCATGCCCCGCCAATCTTTCCATCATTTGATCGATAAATGGAAGAGGAAAGTGGTCTTTACGTGTGGCGGTGTTCAGTTTCCTATAATCAATACAAACTCGAATCTTCGTTGGAAGACGTGTTTGTATTAGTTCTTTATTCTCATTTTCCACCACCGTAAATCCAGCTTTCTTAGGCACAGCATGAACTAGACTAACCCATTGACTATCGGATATGGGATATATGATCCCATTGTCTAAGAGTTTCAGAATCTCCGATCTAACAGCTTCTTGCATAATTGGGTTAAGTCTCCGCTGTGGGTCTCTTTTAGGCTTAGCATCTTCCGTCAAGTGAATTCTATGTTGGACAATGGAAGGACTAATCCCCTTGATATCAGCCATAGTCCAACCAATGGCTTCTCTATTTTCCCTTAGCACTTTCAGAAGGTCCTCTTCTTGTTGTTCCGTGAGATTGGATGCAATGATAACAGGAAAGGACTCTTTCTCATCCAAGTACTTGTACTTGAGATGGTCGGGAAGAACCTTAAGCTCAACAGAAGGGACTGGATCTATAACTGGTTGCTCATGGTGCAAGGGAAGAATAGGGGTAGAATTAGTAGTCCTTTCAACAATTTGATCAAGAGTTAGGTCATCAGATTCTAACTCAAACTCCTCTTCAGATTCATATTCCATCTCCTCCACGTGTTCGCTGGTTAATCCCTCTATCAAGTTTACATCAAAAGACTCATGTTCCACATCCCTTGGCTGCTTCCCCAGATGGAAGACATTCACCTCCTTCGTCATATCTCCGAACGTCAGCCGCATTGATCCATTTCGGCAGTTGATGATCGCATTCGCGGTGGCTAAGAAAGGACGTCCTAGAATGACAGGTGTCTGCGCTCTGTGATTGTGTACGGGTTGTGTCTCAAGAACGACAAAGTCCACGGGGTAAATGAATTCCCCGACCCGTATCAAAACATCTGTAATCTCCCCCTTGGGAATCTTTACAGAGCGGTCAGCCAACTGTATGGTCATCTGGGTTGGACGAAGATTGCCTAACCCTAACTGCTGGTATACGGAAAAGGGAAGAAGATTGATGCTTGCGCCCAAGTCTAGCAAAGCCCTATTTACAGTGGTCTGCCCTATGATACAAGAAATGGTAGGGCTCCCTGGATCTTTGTACTTTACAGGGATTGGACCATTAAGCAATTCACTCAGGTTGGAAGCCAAAAAGACTTTCTTAGGGACATTTGCCTTTCTCTTCTTAGTACACATTTCTTTCAGAAACTTGGCGTATGATGGGACCTGTTGAATAGCATCTAAGAGAGGGACATTGATTTGTACTTGGTTAAATATCTCTCTTATCTTCTCCATGTGAGCATTATTCTTATGATTATTGAGCCTGTTTGGAAAGGGTACAACAGGCTTATATGTTTGCTCATCAACTTTCTCTTTTCCTTTAGACTGGGATGTGGATGGTTGTGAACTCGAAGAAGAACTATTTTGCATGGGTTGGATTGGAACAGAAGGTGGTGGTATTGGCACAGATTTTGGAGACTGATTTGAAACCTTATTGTCTATATGTTTCCCAGACCTAAGGATATGAATGGCTTGGCATTGGCTGGGTCCCGAGTTTTCAACTTCGTGCAGAGGAAAATGAGCTTTGGGATTAGGCACAGGTTGGCTAGGCAGCATTCCTTTTTGCCTTTCAGTTAGGGAATTAGCCAACTGTCCTATTTGGATTTGCAGTTTATTCATATCCTGCTGCTGATTGTTCATCATAGCTGCTTGGGTTTTCGACAAGGTTTCAATCATTTTCTCCAATTCGGAAATTTTCTTATCTGAAGGATTGGGTGGTTGATGCTGTTGTTGTTGTTGATACTGGGGTTGAAAATTAGCTTGATATGGCACAGAATTTTGATATGGTTGGAATCTGGGTGGACTATGATATGAATTGAAATTTGGTGGGTTTTGGTGGTAAATCGGTGGATGTGCCTGAGCAGGGTATTGTTGATGTGGAAATGGTTGTCTCGGCTGCTCAGGGCCAGACTGACTCCAAGAGAAGTTCGGATGGTTTCGCCATCCCGGATTATAGGTTTTGGAGTAAGGATTGTAGGTAGGTCTGGTGTACACGGCATTCGTATTCTCCTGAAAATTTTGAGAGTAATACACTGGACACTCTTCCAACACATGATTCAAATCATGGCAGTAAGTACAACCCGGGTGGATTATAGGTGCAGGGCTAGCCATAGATGATGGGCTAGCTACTGATGATGGGTTGACTTGACTAACAACAGAATTTTCCCTGGATTCTAGCAATTCAATCCTCTTCATCAACTGAGTTATCTTAGCCTCTGCAGCTATCGAGGATCCTATAGAATGTAAACCAGTTCTGGAAGTTGTTGGTGTGGGTTTCTCAGAGCAGGATTCCCACTGGATAGTTTTCTCCGCTAGAGCCTCAAAAAGGTCCCAACCCTGGTCTTCATCCTTTTTAAGAAATTCTCCTTGACACATAGTTTCAAGGAGAGTCTTAGTCTGATAGTCCAGTCCATCATAGATAATCTGGCATTGGCGCCATTTCTCTATACCATGATGGGGACACAGGGCTACTAGGTCCTTAAAGCGCTCAAAGTACTTCCAGAACGGCTCATTGGGTTCTTATTTGAATTGCATTATATTCTTACGCATGAGGGCTATTTTATGGATAGGATAGAATTTTTTAAGGAAGACCTTAACGAACTCATCCCATGAAGAGATTGAGCTGACAGGAAGACTGTACAACCACTTCTTTGCAATATCTTTTAGTGTAAACGGGATGAATCTAAGTCTTACAGCATCCTCTGTCAACTGGAAAATCCTCATCATGAGGCATACTTCTTCAAACTCTCGTATGAAGACGTAAGCATCTTCAGAATCTAATCCATGAAATCGTGGAAGAGTGTTTATGAACTGAGGTTTCAACTCAAAATTATGGTCATTAGTGTCCGGGAGGAGAATACAAGAAGGAATTGATGTGCGGATAGGATAGAACTTGTCCTGCAGCGACACGTTATTGGTCATGATTGTGTCGAGTGGTGGTGTATGTGGCAGTGTAGAAGTTCTCACAAGCCTAGAAGAAATTGGTTCTCGATACCACTCTCGCATACAATTACACAATCAACGTGCACCTTTCACACAGTCGGAAAATGAAAAATAACAATCAAGAAAAAAGAAAAAATCAATCCAAGCTTCTAAGTTTCCTGCCCTAGACGACTCCTAACTGTAGATTGTCCACAGGAGGTTCAGTGTAGACACTGACTATAAGCAAATCAGCCAGGGAAGGGTAAGGTTGTTGGGAGGTTTTCCGTCCGAAGACGTTCCTTAATTAAGTAACCAACAATCTTCGGGCTTTCGGCCCTCAACCCCTTTCCTAGACACCGATTTTACAAAAGTCACTTTCCAACACTTTTCCCCCGTAGGAAAATCTCCTAGATGAGTCCGGATGTCCCTAGGGCCAACGTCTAGCAATTTTTTATTTAGAAGCTTAGGATTGTGAGTACGTGGGGAAAATGGTTTGTGGGCTAAGGAAGGGGTGATAAAATCCCCACCTTATCTTGGTTATGGGATTTGCCCTTAGAGTTGATTCGTGCAAGTGTACGATGTAAACAACCAAAGATCACTCAAAGCTTAATTAAATCAAACAACGAGTGAATCCTAGTCTATATGCTTATGCGTACGTACCTTGTCCCCGCGCTCTTCAACAGTAAATGTAAAGTAATTGAAAGACACGTGCCTATAATGCAAGATGTCTAAACAATTTTTAACAATTTACACCAAATTTTTTTACTGTTGATTAGCAAATATCAGGTGAAGAATACAAGATTTCAGGTATATCAGCAGAAGTAATTAGCAGAGAGCAAAGCCCTGCAGAAAACAGATTAGTAGTGAACTCCTCTGTGCCGCGATTCTACGGCAAAAGCCAGGAATCTGCGGCACTTTGGAGGGATCCTGGTCTCTGCTTTCGAGAGCAGAGGCCCAGGTCCACTTGTATGTTTCTGATGTGCAAAAATTTCTGAATCTTCAACCTGTACCTGCAACAGAGAAGATATATCGTTTAGTTTCTCACTTTTAAAAATACCGTTGCTCTCCCCGGTAACGGCGCCAAAAATTGGTTGGATATCAACAAGGTATGTGAAGTTCTTGCACAAAAATTAGGTATTAAAGATAAGGTTTAGAGTTCACCTTTGATCTTGTTCACTTCAAATATGTAATTGATATACCTTGTCCAATCTTTCGCTATAGCATATAGCTATACCGAGTCGAACCACAAGGAGAGCTAGCGTAGAAGCGTTACGATATGAGTGAGAAAAAGAAACGAGATCTCTTCTTTGTTAATTACACAATTGCAAGAAATGTACAAGAAATGGTGGATTGGTTCATTGTGGAAAAAGAAATTAAATTGTGGAAAAAGAAATGTAAAGAATGAAGTGTAATGTAAAGAAAAGAATGTTAGAAGAAAGTGTGTAAAAACTTTTGATAAGAAGATGCATGGCTAGCCTAACTACACCTCATTGCTAACATACTAACTCTATGTTGATTGCACGATTGTCTCATATTGAATCATAGGCAATTTAAAGATAACTTGCATATTCAAGTGTTGTTTCCCTTGTTGAAGACTAGTGTTCCTTTGTTGTTAACTTGAAGCCTCATCTTGAATCATAGGCTCTCTTAATAGATGTTCATTGAGGAACCATAGGCTTGGTACTCAATTAGTGCTAGGGTTAGAAGAATCAAAAACTCTTTTGAACATTCATAGCTTAACTACAAAGTTAGCTTGAAGTTCATGAGTTGATCTTGCTACACAAGTGACACATCCTTGGTGATCCATCCTTATGTTTCATCAAAGGCTCTTATAAGAGGCACATAATTCATATGGAGATCTAACAAGCCATTACCAAAGGATACAACCATACTTCATTGGAATTCACAAGAAACATAGAATTATGCAAGAATTGAAGTAGACAATCAACCAAGAGATAGTAGTAGCTAGGTGAGTCTTAGCTAGCCATGCAACAAAAACTTAGCCCTCCATTAAACTAATAACAAAGCTACAATTCTCCATAAAAAAGCAAAGATCTAAGCAATTAAACTAGAACTAGAATTAAATGCAAGAAATTAAAGCATATTAAAAGAAAGCATACTCAAGTCTTGCAAAGAGAAGATGAAAGCTCCATTGATGAATCCTTGATTCAAGAGTGTCACTCTCTTGATTACAAGCTCTCAAACTGAAATCTCTCTCTCAATTTGTCTAGAACTCAAGGAGGAAGGAGAAGAGAACTAAAAACCTAGAACAAAAATTACAACAAATCCCTAATTTTCTCTCTCTCTTCACTGCCTGTACGCACGAACCCTGGTCACCTATTTATAGACATTTTTGAGAAGCTTCTGGAGCCTTGGTGGTTGCCACAAAATCCGGACCCCAACGGCCTCTCAACTGCCGCAGATACGCGGGAAAATCCCGGAATCTGCGGCAGAATCTGGGCCGTTGGGCCCAGATTTTCTGGTGGGATTTGGTAGTTGGGTAGTTAGCCACGTGGACTACTTGGATTCTCCAATTGGCGCGCGGATCTTGGTGAGATCTGATTTGATCTTTTTGGCTCTTTTGATTTAACCCCTTTAATTATCACTAATTAAAGTGGTTAATGACTTCTTCTCTTTAAAGTGTGGATCTGCAAAAATAGAGAAACTAGGGATTAAAAATCACATTTAATGTACAATATGCAAGGTATAAAGGTGGTATAAAATGCAAATATGTGTAACAATCACCTACCCTTTCTGGTGTAGTCGACTATACTAGGCATCAGTCGACTTATAATTAATTGTAGTCGACTAACGTATGTTTAAAACAAGCTGTTAACTCTCTGTTTGCTCTCTGTATCTGGGGATAGTCGACTACAATCTGTCTGTAGTCGACTAACAATGCTTTCCAGTAGTCTGCCTGCCCATATATCACATCTATAGTCGACTTATCCAAGGGGCTTAGTCGACTAATCTACAGAAATTTGCCTGTGTAAGGAATTATTCCAGATTCAATATTTAGGGATTTATATATGATTTCAACATAGAATTTCTATCTTAGCCATATCAACATACATATTACCCTAACACTGGACTCTCCCCTTTGGTCTCCTCCGGTTCAACCCGGTCCCTTCCTCCGATACGTCATTCAACGCAATAATTTCCTCCTTCCACCGTCACCGGTTCAACCCGGTCCCTTCCTCCTATACATTACCGTATAATCTCCCCTACTTACACCTCCAGTTCAACCCGGTCCCTTCCTCCAAAATACAACAATCACATTCATCATATACTATCAATATGCAAAGATACATAAAGTAACGACAACATGCAAACTTCGTAGTATTTACTTTAACACATGTCAATATCATGGGATTCATTAACATGAATGAGAAGCTACTAGTGAAGTCATAAATATGCAAGTCTTTACGAGGTAATCTCGTCATTATAAAATATGCATGACCAAAAATATATGCATGGTATTAAGTGTCATGTTTATCTATAGAATTCTTTCTCTAGAAACATGTAGTAGACTACCACATTAAACATCCACGAGCTTAACTCTTACGAGATTGTCATAAGACTATGTATACACAAACAAAGCTATAATTTATACTCATGAAGTTATCCTTCACTTTTATGTCTATTTATCCCTTACGATTTCTTTCATTTCCAAACTTTATTCTACATATCATGTTACTAGGATCCATATGTTCTACTCACCCTTTGAATTGGTAAGTTCTTTCTCAAGATTGATTTTCCGCTACGACGGTGTCTACAAGTCATAACAACGACAATATTAGTTCATAGTTAAAGGAAATAATACAATAGGATAGAGTTCTAGAAGTGTTTTCTTACCGTTCAACCAATGACACTCCCCCCAACTTCTTGTTCTAGATCACCCTTTGACTCGTTCTATCGGTTTCTTGGAGGAATTTAGATAAGAAAACTGAACCTTTTCTTGTGTATGGACTGAAGGAAAGTAAATGGGGAATTGAGGGGGAAAATAGGGTTTTGTGAAGAGAATGTTGCTGTTTCTGCTGGTTTTTGGCTGCTGTGTTTTGCAACTGCTGCTGCTGTGTTTTGCTGCTGTGTTTTACTGCTGCTGCTGCTGGTTTTATGCTGCAACAAAAAGGGAAGAGAGGAAGAGAGTTTGGGAAGTTTGGATGAAGAGAGAGAGAGAGAGAGAGTTTTATCAAATGAGATAATTCTCTTCATCCCCCCTATTTATACCCTCTTTCCTTCCACAAAAATTTGCCAAGTGTCCCTCTCTAACCCATCCCTCTACCCTATACCATGCCCTATAACAAAGCTCCATGCCTCCCCCTCTCCATGAGGTACATGTACCCCAAGTATGGTGAGAGAGATGGTGGCAAAGTCAATAACATGTGGTGTATTCATTCCTATACATACATACATGGGTATATACATACTTATATACTCATTCTCATACATACCTACTTGTATACCTTCACACTAATAAACATGTAATAAGTAAGGTATCTAGCATGAATACTATTTCCCATCACCCTTTAAAGTATCAATATTTTAGGAAGAGGATGCTTAATTAAGACAAGTGTTACATACTATGTGTAATCAAAGAGGTAGCCGAATTTCGCGTGAAGGGCTCTACACTATCTCCTCGAGATTCCTCTAAATTAAGAGTTGAGGTGCTATATGAAGCTCTCTTGGTTCAACACAAGTATGTGACACACAAAGTATATCTAGCAAATGAATATGTGCAATATAAAATAATGCAAGATATAAGAGAGATAGAGTTTAGAGATAGTGAACCAAACACAAACACCAAGATATGTGTTTGACACGGAGAAGGGGTTGGCTGGTGTAACGTTTCCTTGAATCAGATGGAAAAAATTACAGCCGGCTTAATCTTCCGGTTACAAGGGAGGGGGAATATTGAATCTTGAATTCCCCCTTTGTTTAGTGCTGGGTTCTTCGGGTGGCGGTGGAGAGTGAATCTTGTTCTCCGTTGACCGGATGACTGTTTGGACCGTCGGGGATCTTCTCTTCGGTCGGTAGAGGGAGTAACTCAGCTCCGTCTACCAAAACTCTAGAAGAGGAGGTAGGCGAAGAGCGGCTAGTACTCAGTAAGCTCGCTGAAGGGTTCTCTCTCTCTCTGTCGATGATCTCTCCCTTTTTTTTCTCTCGGAATCTCTCTCTTGCCCGATAATCGTCGTCGTCCTTTCTTGTGCTTGTGTCCCCAATAGTGACGGGACTATTTATAGGGTTTTTAGGGGGTGATCGTGCCCCCTAAAAGTGCTCCACGATGAGGGCCAACTTCCCCGCTACATGGGCGGTGGATGGCGCCATAATCGGGGTGGTTACAACCAAGGTGGGGGCACCTTGTTGCTGAGACGCGGGCGTTGAGCCAACGCGCCTTGATGCTGAGACGCGGGCTTCGGGCCGACGCGCCTTGATGCTGAGACGCGGGCTTCGGGCCGACGCGCCTTGATGCTGAGACGCGGGCGATCTCTCGCGTCTTGATGCTGAGACGCGGGCGTTGAGCCAACGCGCCTTGATGCTGAGACGCGGGCGTTGAGCCAACGCGCCTTGATGCTGAGACGCGGGCGATCTCTCGCGTCTTGATTGTCACATTTAGCCTTGCGCCTGGATCTTGGATCTCTGCGTTTTGGTGGCTTGTCTTGGTGATTTTTAGACAGCCTACAGAACCCCCTCCAAAGTTTTCGACATTCCGCAGTTAACTGGGACGGATTTCGAAATACTTTGGACTCTAGCTGAGTTCGCCTTCATGACTAGACTGTTGATGCTCCGGGTTTAATCTTATCTGGAGTTGGTCTTCGTGAGTGTACTGTTGAACTCTTTGAAGCCCCCAGAGTTGATCATGTTGAGTGTCTAGATGCACAGTCTAAACCTTCCCGATTGCTTTTTGTCTGTCACTGGCGCGCTTTAAGCCAGGAGTGGTTGGTCGTCTGCTTGCGTCAGTGTACTGTTGAACTGATTTTGCAGAAGCAGGAGGCCAAACGCAGGTTCTTTTTCAAAAAACAGAGATGGTACTGCTGTAAAGGCGCGATTTCTGTAACGTGCGTCCTTTGGCAATGGAGACGTGGCTGATCTTCAGAAGGCAGACGCGATATTTGGCCAGACTGGAAGGACGCGAATTTCTTAGAGAGACGCGACCTTCCAAATGCATTCATGGAGAGGCTGACGTGGCATGTCCATCGAGGAGGTGCGTTCTTTGGGCGCGAATTCTGTGCCATGTCATGATTACGCCGCCAGCTGGCCTAGGGAACCGGCGAAATTTCGCCTTTTGGCGCGCGGATTTCCTGGTTCATTAAATGAACTGCTCCACGTGTCGACTGCTGACTCGTGGTGGGGTTGCGACGCATGATCTTCTCCGTTCAGAAACGATTTGGTTACACGCGTCAAGCGGTGACTCGCTGCAGCGTCTACCGGGCCACACGCCGCGTATCTTCGCGAATCCCTGTGCCTATAAAAGGCAACAGTTGGAGAGATGCATCTTCTTCTCTGAACGCACTCGCTGAGAAAAAGAATTTCCTTCTCTGTTCATCTTCGAACTTGTTCATCTCCTTGCTCGGATTTCTGAACATCAATGGCACCCAAGACTAAGCCAACTGCATCGTCCTCAAAGGCGACCGTCGCCGAGGCCCAGAGGGGCGGCTCCTCCTCTGCACAGGACGTCGTTCTCCCGGGTCTCCAAGGTAAAGGCCTCTTAGGCGGAAGTTTCGCCATTAAAGAAAGTTCAAAGAACTTTTAAGAACCCTTAACACGTGAATTTCAAATCGTGTTTGATTCCCAGACGCAGTCTTTGGGATGATAACCGAGGCGCGGGTTTGGACCCTCGCGCCCTTGAGTCCTGCGCTTCAGATTCTTCACTTAGAATATTTTCTATTTGTGAAGGGTTCAGACGCGGACTTAGTTTACAGAACGCGGATTTGATCCTTGCGTTCTGTTTCATCAGCTGCTGATTTTGATGAATCTGGCACCCGAGTCCAAGTACTTCGACATCTGGGGATGTGAAAGGAAGGGAGTTACCCTCCTTAACTTCTGGCGATTATGGTAGTGGAAAGGTTAAGGTGGATAACTCCCTTCTTTTCGCACCCCAGAAGTGACATCAAGGAGAATGTTGTGGAGACGCCGATCCCATAGGTCTGGACGCGGATTTGATAATTCCTGCGTCCAGTGCCTCTTCTGCGTGGATGCGCAGGTCTGGACGCGAATTTTATAACTCCTGCGTCCAGTGTCTCTTCTGCGTGGATGCGCAGGTCTGGACGCGGATTTGATAATTCCTGCGTCCAGTGTCTCTTCTGCGTTCGGATTGTGAACACTTAGCATTTTTTTCTATGCTTTTGATAGAGTATCTAACTAAGTGTCCTTTTCTTTTTGCAGCGCCACGCCCTGCTACTTCACTCGCCAAGAAGTGCCACTTTGGTCATGTAGGTGGTGCTGACCGGGATTTGACTTTTGTATTACAAAGGACCGTTCCTGTGACTGCTGACAAGTCACCGGATCGCAGAGAGAGGCTCTCAAATGTTGACATGAGAACTCTTCGGGTGTTTATAACTGATGCAGCATTCGCAACAGATGCTGGCATCAAGCTGGAGAAGCCTGCCTTCTTCTTCGGAGATCGTATCCACGAGGGCGGCCACAGCGTGTATGACGGAACTTACAAATGGCTCCGTCAAATAAAGGGTGGAAGATTCTTTCTTCCAGACATGGAGAGGATGTTCCCGCTGTCCTACTTCCAGCATATGTCCGTCCCTCGGAAGATGGAATGGGACCTTGCTCGATATGTTCCCGAGGTCACTCTCGGTGATTTGGGCTCCCACAAAGTATACCGTCATGATAGCCATGACAGGTCAGTTATCGGCCTTTTCCCTGGGTCGCGCAGGACTGAGGTTCCAGCTGGGGAGATACCACAACTTGGCACTACCTTCCTCAACGCCTTCATGGAGGCGGAGGGTGACTACCCGGTTGGGTTCCGTGCGCCGGGGTGGGTCCGTTCCACGGAGAACTATTGGTGGGGCAGAATGGTCGGCTTTGTCCTTACCGAGCTCGGGGGTCTGCTAAAGCGCGTGGGACTGTACTCGGCAGTCAGGGCCGTGCAGTGGGGGATCCCTCAAAGCTCTCAGAACTTCTTCGGGATTCTAGAGCGTTATAATCCTTCGACGGGGACGTTCTTCACTCCGGTCGGAGAGATGGGCCTTGCTCTGCACGAGCTGCACGAGGTCTCGGGGCTGTCGACAGGGGATATTCCCTATGAGGAATATGTCCCGACCGCTGTGGAGCTTCGCTATGTGAAGGAGGAGTTTCCCCTCATATATGAGACCTACTGGGAAGTGCTATGTCACTTCCACATTTGCGGCCAGATAACCAAATGGCGGTCGCAGGGAGTCAAGCAACTGTCTTGGGCCAGTTACTTGTTCAATAATGTCAACACCAAAGACCATCGGATAACCCGATTGGATCCCAGCTCTGACAGGGAGATTGAAGACAGGATCGACCAGGCTCCGAACAGCTTCTACACCACGGAGTCGAACGAGGACGGTTTCGACTCTGACTTGGTTTTTGAAAGCTTTCACCATCAAGCCCGGACTCTTATCTCCGATCGGGCGCTGTTGGCGGGCTTTCTGATGCTGTGGCTGAAGCGCTGTGTGGTGCCCACGCTGCCGCATGAAGTCATTGTTGCTGACGTGGTGTACCCGGCGGTGCTCCTGGCTCATGGGAACCCCATAGCCCTTCTTCCGGCCGTGGCGGCTGGTATTCAGAGCGGGCTGCGGGCGCTCACTAAGAGTTTCTGCGAGCCACCAAAAACTGCAGACTCCGAGGGAAAGCCGTATGTTGACTCAGAGGGGAGTCCGACGGTGAAGCGTCCCAACCCTCGTGTCGAGCTGCCTTACACGTACCTTATTGCTTGGTACGTGATGCATTGCCCTTCTTTGATGACGGCAGCACGTTGGAGGGAGAGTTCTGTCCCTTTTGTACAGCGGTTGGAGGGTTCAAAATGGCGTGATCCTTATATATATTACGTCCGGAAGTGCCTTTCAGACCCTGCAAACTACCAGCTCAATCGCTGCCTCCTCCAGATCCCTGATGCATCTTTCGGGGATCTACTTGTTGATTCTGTTGGCCCAGATGACTTCACGAGGTTATCCGCGGGGGCCTTCTGGTGGTTGCTAAATATCCGGCCCGGATATGTGCTTTTCCGGCAAGGGACGTCATGTACCATTGAGCCGTACATGCCGAGTCGCTTCGCTCGACAGTTCGGCTATGATCAGCTCTATGTCGGGAACCCCAATGCTAGACTTGCCTTCGAAGGGAACCTGTTCGAGGGTGCTCGGGCCTGGTACTATAGTGTGGCTAGAGGGACGGGAGTATCTTTTCGTCTACCTCTCGAGGGGCCCAAGTGCCGTACGAGTTTCAGCTTCTGTACTTGGTACTCCCAAGCCATTCAAACGCCAGACTTTTTTCCGGCGTCTTCATGCATTGAGAGCATCAATGCAAGTCTCGAGGCCAGGACTGATTCTAGTAAACCGACGAAACTCGTAGAACAGTACCTGAAGGCCCAAAAGGAGGTCGGGCGAAGATCGAGGAGGGAGCCCCCAGCAGTGAGGGCGGAGCCGCGACCGGCAAGGGCAGAGCCACCAGCGACAAGGGCGGAGCCACCAGCCACGAGGGAGGAGCCGCGGGCCAGGAGGTCTAAGCAGTTGGCGAGCAAGCGTCATCGATGCTCTGCTTCTATCGCTGAGCCTGCCCCAAAGAAGGCTCGGAGGGATTTGACGGCTGAAGTCTCTCAATCCGGAGACATCTCTGCTGGAGTTGAGGCTTCTCCTGAAGACGTCCCTGTTAGGGTTGAGGAACCGTCGGAAGATGAAGATTTCCCCACCCTAGTCCGTGCTCCTAGGTCGCGCAGCAAGACCGTGGAGGAAGGGGAGCTTGTTGAAGAGTCCACCGCTGCCGAAGATGACGAGTCACTGGAGGTTGACATAATGACTGGAGGGGATGTTGAGATTGCAGGCATCTCAGTTCAACCCGAGCCTTCTTCTGCTCATGATGGGAGAGACGAGGCACAGCAGCCGGGGTCTCCTAGCATCTTCATTTCCAGTCTTAGGGCAGTCGACCCTAGTCCTACCACTGGGGTAATTGGAGGTAAGGCTCCTGTTGCGGAGCTTCCTCGCGTTGCGCTGTCGTCTTCTTCGTTATCGGGGGAAAGCGCCTTTGAAGACGAGACCGACTATGGCGATGAACCCGCTCTTCCTGATCAGAGCAAATTCTTCCACATCTCGGAGGAGGAAATACATGAGGGTGAGCCATCGACTGCACCATCGCTGGCGATTATCCCTACTGAAGGTATTCTTTCCATCTTCTGTCTAATTTTCTCTTTGAAGAGGATGTTCTAACATTCTTCTTTTATGCTGCAGGGCCAACCGAAGATGCTGAGGCTACAACCTCCTCGTGTATCGAGGAGATGGTGAAAGAGTTGACCCAGCCCGAGGGGATTGAGGTCTCGGCTGCTGAGATACCCTCAAAGGGGGCAGCTGTTGAAACTGGGGAGCCTTCCACTCTGCCAGAAGAGGAAGCAACCACTGAGGCTGAGGAGGCTCTCACTCTGCCAGGCGAGGAGGTTACTGCTGAAGCCGAGGAGACTTCCGCTCCGCAGGATTTGACGTCTCCGGACCTCTAACCTGGTAAGGCAGCTCTGATGCTTTAAATGTTTAGCTCTTCTACCATTGTGGCTAACATCGCGATAACTTGCAGAGAGGACTGAGGGGGCTCAGGTAGAGAGTCCGACGATCGGTACCCTTCCAGAAGGCCATACAGCTCAGGTCTCGGTGGAGGTTTCTGAGGAGGTCGTGCTTACTACTCCCTCATTGGTCGTGGAGGCTCCTGCAGAGGTAGTACCTCCGGAAGTGTCAGCGGCCGGTCTAGCTCTTGCTGTCTCGACGGCCAGCACGACTCTTGTGCGAGAAGATCCGCCTTATATCCCCTATCCTGTGACAGAAAAGGGGTCGGGAAGCTTCCTAGGTGGTGAAGACATGGGGGAACTGGCACGTCAGATGGTGCAGCAATTCTTCGCTTCGATGGGATCATGTATTGATCTCATCTTACGTGGAAACAGCTCGTTCCAATTTGCCCAGACGCTTCTTAAAAATATGGCCGTGAACGTCGAATTAACCGGAGGCCCTTCACTTGCCAAGGCGTATCTACGGGTGGTAGAGCAACTGGGAGACTACCTGCAGGAGCTGGAGTCTTTGGAAGATGCTGGCTCTTTTAGTGAGGCCCAGGCCACCCTGACTAGGCTCCTAGCTGCTCAAGAACGAGAGCGACAGGAAGCGGAGGCACAAATCGCTGCAGAGATCCGCAATCTCGAATATTCCCAGGCTGAATGTCAGAAACTAGCTGGTGATTCAAGGGAATCCGAGCTTGTCATGCAGAGCACAGAGCAAGTCATCATCAGGGCTCGGGACACCATTGCCAAGGCAGAAGTTGTGCTTGCGCTCAATGAGGAAAAGCTTGCTACCATCAAAAAGCAGCTAGAGGAGCAACAAGCTGCTAGGGCGCGAGCTGAAGAGAGTCTGTCTCTACATTCTTCCAGGGTGGAATCTCTGCGAACGCAGCTGGCCGCAAGAAATTTCTTATCCGAAGAGGAGCTGCGGGACCGGGCTATTATGGAAGCTGAAAGGACGCGCCAACACGAGATTCACCGCCTTAGCCTTAGGGAACAAATCCGTACCTTGGCGAACCAGGACATTTAGCCTGCTTTTCTTTTTCCCCTTTTTTGTAAAGAAGAGGACACTCTGTTTAGAGTGTTTGTATCCACTTTTACTGTTTATAATAAAAGTTTGAAAAATTTTGCTCCATCTTTTTTGCTCATCTGTAGGCGAATCCAACTCCTTGGTAACTGGCACTTAGGTAAGACTAAGTTCTGTTAATGAAACGCGGCCTTGACTCTGAGTCTTCTTAATGAGACGCGACATTGATCCATAAAATGAAACGCGGTCGTCAGTCCACAGGAACTTAGATTTACTAAGTCCTTTTGATGAGACGCAGCGTCAATCTCAGAGTGATACGCGGTCTTCTTGATGAGACGCAGCATTGATCCATAAAGTGAGACGCGGTCGTCAGTCCATGGAGTGAGACGCAGCGTCAATCACAGGGTGAAACGCGGTCTTCTTGATGAGACGCAGCATTGATCCATAAAGTGAGACGCGGTCGTCAGTCTATGGAGTGAGACGCAGCGTCAATCACAGAGTGAAACGCGGCTCTGAATAACGCGAATCTGTCTTGCTAAGAAAGACGCGGATCGATCAGACACGGGATACGCAGCCTCGAGCGACTTTCCCATCTGCGTTCAATGCAGCATGACTTAAAAAGATTTTTAGGAGATCTTTGAACGTCAAGTCTTCACTGTCGATTGGGGTTCCGGGTCATCCGTTGCTTCCCAAGACAGTTATCCACGCGTCAGCCTCTTATTAGGTTCAGGCGTTAATGCTCTTGCATGCAGAACCGACGCTGGCGGTTGAAAAACCGGCGCACTTCGACGGTTTCCAAAGCAGCGCTCCACGCGTCCGTTTTTGATTGGGCTTTGACAGTTGTGCGCGACGGTTCCGATTGATGCCCCATTAATGACAGTTATTAGGGACTGCCTATAAATAGAGTGCACCCTCTCCCTCTTCAACAATCCAACTTAGACTGTTTTCATTTGTTTTGCTCCGAGAGAAGTCGCCTTGAATTATCTTTCAGAGAACCGTCTTCATGGGTGAAGGTGACCCCGTGGATGAAGATGACCCAGAGCTCTCATGCCTCTGTTTGGTCTCTTCAGAAGGAATCCCCTCTCATGTCATCTTGCGCACCCGCGTTTGGATGCAGAGAGGTCTACTCTGGACAGAGGTTTCTGCTGGTATGTCACCCCGATGATGTCCATAGCCTGTATTTTGGCATAGGCATCTGAATGAAATTCTGGTGCATTCCTATTCTGGAATTTGTGCTGGTGACTTGAACTTTTCTGAACGCGGGCTCTTGAGCTGGCTTTGCTCATGGCTATTGCCTTGGCGCGTTTCAGACCTGAATCTTGCAACTCCTGTTCACCCAACAGAGAGATGGCAATTTTCGGCGTTTGAAGTTTTTCGCGTCTAGTACATTAGACGCGGGTGCAAACTGAGACCGCGTTTGAATCCTGGGCGTGGCACAATTTTAACTCGCGTCTGTTTCTGCTGACGCGGTGGTTTGACTGTGCAGATCATTTCCGCGTCTGAAGTCCTCAATGACTGCCGCGTCTGTTACTTAGTTTTCTTTTGTTAAAGTATACTAAGTTCCAGATTTTCTGATTCTCTTATTTGTTCTTTGCAGGTTCGCTGGTCTCCTGGAAGAGTGCTTCAACCGGCGAGCTTGCTCAATGTTCGTTTGTAAGAGAGTAAATTATGGTCCTCGTCGTTTGTAAGAGAGTAAATTATATCTCTGACGAGGACCCAAATCTCGCCAAGGTCTCTTCAAATCTCCTGCACCACTCTTGCCTGATGGCAAGAGATGGTCAGGTCAAGTATGACGGCGAGGAGGTTCCGGCGGTTGCGGTGGCGGAGAGGATCCTCTTCCTCTCCCATCCCAGAAGTAACATCAAGGACAGTCCATGTCCTTTGGATGGCCTGCTGGAGAAAAATCAACTCTTGAACGAAGGGTTGCAGGCTCTTCTGTTGCCACCGGACCTCAAGAACACCATTGCTCCTGGCTTAGTCAGCTAGGGCGCTTTCGAAGTTGGCGTCGTGCATCAAAGTGCAATCGGTTCCAACAGTCGCCACAGTTTGGCACTTCTTCAGACATCATGCACTTAGGATCAGATGCGGCTTCAAGGAGTGAGTACGGCCTCAGAGAGAGAGAGGGACTTCTTTGTACTCCTTAATTGTAACACTCAATCTTATTGTATAAGAGAGCGTTTTGTATCACTTTCATGTGTTTGGATATGAATAAAAGTGACACTTTTCTTTTTGCCTCTTTCTGTTGTCTTGAATGTTTTGTTTTAGAAGCAAAAGAATGATTTTGGTGGACCCGCCACTTTATAAAAGAAAGTGACAGGGGGAATGCGTACTCCCAGAGAAGGTGAACTTTTGTCAAGTGTCTAGGATTGACTTGATTCAAGGTCAGCTGGGGAATTTGATAAAACATTGCCAGCGGTGTAATGTTAACCTAACAATGTCTTTAGGTGGACCTGTTATTCTGTTGAAGAGAATAACAAGTGAAACTAGACCCGCGAGGAATCTAGTAAAGCTTTTACCGTTAGAGGTGTGATATTAACTTAACGGGTTGGAGATAGTCTTGTCAGAAGTGTGGTGTTAACTCGACAAGGATGTGAGTCAGAGGTGTGATATTAACTTAACTCAGAATGTCACTGTCATAGGTGTAATGTTTAACTTAACAGTGAGGTAATGCTAGAGGTGTGATGTTGAACTTAGCATTGGTCATCTCGACTTAGACGAGGAAGTCGAGGAACGGTCATGGCCATAGGTGTACTGTTGAACTTAGCGATGACTCGGATGCTAGAAGTGTAGTGTTAACTTGGCATCGTCCATTTCAGCTTCGATACGGAAGTCTGAAGAAAGGTGACTATCAGAGGTGTGATGTTAACTTGACAGGCACTCGATGTATTGCTTAGAGGTGTAATGTTAACTTAAACAGTAGTTTGTCAGAGGTGTAATGTTAACTGACAAGAATTGGCTCGTGATAAGAGCAATTTGAGGACCTGTCATTCTATTGATGAGAATTGACAAGTGGAATTTGAAATGCCAGAGGTATAGTGTTAACTTGACAAATTTGAGAGTTTGTTACTCTATGCAGAGTTAACAAGCAAAGTTTATACCCGACAAAGAGTATTCATTACCAGAGGTATAGTGTTAACGTAGTAATGATTGCATTTTGTGGTCCTACCATTCTATGGATGAGAATTGGTAAGGGACTTTGGAGGAAAGAGTGGACTCAAGTCCACTTAGGATTTTTAGCAAACCCTCAGCTATCAACGGATTTGACATGCCTTTACCAACTACCGTTTGAGTTGGGCTAGCCATGCTATTCCCCTCAGCATGATGAGTTGTCGAAGACTTATGTTGGGCTTAAAGGCCAACATTTTCCTCTTATCCTTAGCCGTCGAGGGCGTCGGATCAAATGGGAACGTGTCCCTTAGGATTTTTAGCAAATCCTCAGCTGTCAACGGGTTTGACATGCCTTTACCAACTACCGTTTGAGTTGGGCTAGCCATGCTATTCCCCTCAGCATGGTGAGTTGTCGAGGACTTATGTTGGGCTTAAAGGCCAACATTTCCCTCTATCCTTAGCCGTCGAGGGCGTCGGATGTTTGATCAGAGGTGTACTTTTAACTTGATCGGAAGAAGAGTACTATTAAGGATAGTACTTCTTCAAGAATTTGCCATTGATCGGCATCATGAGTGTATCGCCATTTGAAGTTATGAGGCGATATGACCCATTTGAGTAGACTGACTCTACTACAAACGGTCCTTCCCATTTGGGCTGAAATTTTCCTTTTGTCTTGTGCGTCATGACCATGGGTCTTTGGACAGGTAAGACAAGGTCGCCTTTCTTGAAAGTTCGCGCTTTGACTTTCTTGTTGAAGGCTCTGGTGATACGAGCTTGGTAAAGTTCGATTTGTTGTTGGGCCTGCAAACGCTTGTCGTCTAAGGCTTCCAACTCCTGGAGTCGCTGCTGATGCTTCTCCTCAGTTGTCATTTCCGCTGTCAAGGCGACGCGTAGAGAGGGAATTTGTATTTCCAATGGAAGGACGGCTTCGCATCCGTATACCAAGGAAAATGGCGTGGCTTTAGTTGGGGTTCGCACCGTTGTGCGGTAGGCCCATAAGCATTCACCCAGCTTGTCGTCCCAGTCTCGTTGACTTTTCGAGACGAACTTTTGAGAAGCTTGCCAATAGTCTTGTTGAAGGCTTCTGCAAGACCGTTAGCAGCAGGATAGTATGCCGTTGAGGACACACTCTGGATTCTGAACTTCGCGCAGAATCTCTGGAAAGCCTGGCTAATGAACTGGGGTCCATTGTCATGGATGATACGCCGAGGCACACCGAAGCGGTAAATAACGTGATGTTTCACGAACTTGATCACGTTAGAAGATTTCACCTCTTTCAAAGGGATAGCTTCGGCCCACTTAGAGAAGTAATCGGTTATCGCTAGAATGAACCGATGTCCTTTCAATGATGGTGGGCTGATAGGGCCAACCACGTCCATCCCCCACATTTCAAACGGCCAAGTAGAGGTCGTTGAGTGGGGTACCCTGGTGCTTGATGGATGAAATCGCCGTGTATTTGG
This sequence comes from Agave tequilana, assembly GCA_038442645.1. Taxonomy (NCBI): domain Eukaryota; kingdom Viridiplantae; phylum Streptophyta; class Magnoliopsida; order Asparagales; family Asparagaceae; genus Agave; species Agave tequilana. Next base: position 16,651 of record JAVJIF010026842.1, on the reverse strand, counting down.
CAGGCGTAACATCTCTTAGCATAAGCGACAGCATCGGCAATCATCTTGGGCCAATAGTAACCCATCCTTTGGAGTCGATGTGCCAATTTCGGGCCGTTGATGAGCTCCACAAGTACCATCGTGGGCTTCTTTCAATACTCCTTTTCCCCTTCGGCCGTCTAGGAGGAGATCTCGCTCTTTCTTCAAGTAATTTCTCAAGCATATGCTTGAGGGAGTCAATAGATCTCTGTTGAGAGGCGATTATATCCATCTGGTGCTTCTGCGTCTGTTCTAAACGCCTGGCCGTCTCCTCAGGAGTGTCTGCCATGTAGGCGGAAGCCTCCTTCTCGACGGAAGAGTTTGAAGCCTGCGACTCCACTATAGCGGAGTGAGAATCACCCTTTCTAATGCCGCGGGCTAAGGCATTATAGTCAATTGGGGGAATGGCCCCTGTCCGGGTGCGAGTGTGTTGATACACCCCCTCCGGCTCAGAGTCAGATTCCTCTGAGTTGACCATTGGTTGTTTTCCTTACTTCTGCTAGTCATGTTTGCAGTAAGCTCTGGGTATTCAACATCTGAGAAGGTTCTCCTCCTGTGGGAGCGTCTTCTTTTGGCTGACGGGGGAATCAGGGTCAGCTGTCTGATTAAGGACTGCTGGTGCACGCCTGATCCATAATGGCATCCAGAGAGCATATGGATGAGTTGTTGACAGCAGCATGATGAAGTGGCTTGATTGGCACTTCTTTTCCTTGTCAAATAATCCCTCAAATCCGTGGGAGGGGGATTAAAGAGACTGGTCTCGCAACGTCGAAGACGGGAGACAGTCATGTGCTGTTCAGCCTGGACGCAGACTTCAGGGACGCGGCTCTCATGACGCGGCTGTATGACGCCGCGCGGCGAGTCTCGCGTTGCTGCCTGATGCGTTTAGGCAGAGTTGCTTGAGAGAGAGTGGGCTGCTGGGCCCCACGCCTATGAGTGCGTACTTCCTGCGTTTGAAAAGACGCGGAGGTTTCACCCTGGCGTTTGATGAGTTGGTCCTCAGAGGACTCAACTTGAGGGGTCTCGCGTTTGGGTCGCCAAACGCGGATCTCACGCACTGGACGAGGTGCGGGCAAGGCATCAGATTGTACGCCGCGTCCACCCCCAATCAGACAACCAACGGTTCCGACTTGGAGTTGACGCGCGCGTCTCCTCTGTCGACGCTCAGCATTCCGGTTGCGTCGAGGAGGTGGAGAGAAACCAACAACATCCTGGTTTATAGAACCAAGAGTGTTCACCACGCGGGTCTCCTGAGAGACGTTGACGCGGGTATTCTGCGCGACGCAGTTGATCGCAGCAGCAGTGGTGCCTGGGACCACGCGGGCCTTCTGGGAGGCGTTTGGCGCGTGTGTTCTGTGCGACGCGGTTGATCGCAACAGCAGTGCCTGAGGTCACGCGGGCCTTCTGGGAGGCGTTGGCGCGTGAACTTGTCTTGGCACAGTGGGCATCGGCACCCGACAGAGCCTCAGATTGGGCTTCGGGTAGCTTTTCAGTTGAGACCCTGCGGCAGACGCGGGTCTTTGGGCTCTTGGAGCCAGAAGAGAGGAACTCTTCATACTTCGCCTGGTCGAACTCGACAACGAGTGTTTCGACCATCTTCCCCTTACGGAGAACATCATCCTGCGCCACGATCTGTTCGTCAGTGACGAAAGTAGTCCCCAGCGGAGTCGCCATCTCTTGTTTGACACGGAGAAGGGGTTGGCTGGTGTAACGTTTCCTTGAATCAGATGGAAAAAATTACAGCCGGCTTAATCTTCCGGTTACAAGGGAGGGGGAATATTGAATCTTGAATTCCCCCTTTGTTTAGTGCTGGGTTCTTCGGGTGGCGGTGGAGAGTGAATCTTGTTCTCCGTTGACCGGATGACTGTTTGGACCGTCGGGGATCTTCTCTTCGGTCGGTAGAGGGAGTAACTCAGCTCCGTCTACTAAAACTCTAGAAGAGGAGGTAGGCGAAGAGCGGCTAGTACTCAGTAAGCTCGCTGAAGGGTTCTCTCTCTCTCTGTCGATGATCTCTCCCTTTTTTTTCTCTCGGAATCTCTCTCTTGCCCGATAATCGTCGTCGTCCTTTCTTGTGCTTGTGTCCCCAATAGTGACGGGACTATTTATAGGGTTTTTAGGGGGTGATCGTGCCCCCTAAAAGTGCTCCACGATGAGGGCCAACTTCCCCGCTACATGGGCGGTGGATGGCGCCATAATCGGGGTGGTTACAACCAAGGTGGGGGCACCTTGTTGCTGAGACGCGGGCGTTGAGCCAACGCGCCTTGATGCTGAGACGCGGGCTTCGGGCCGACGCGCCTTGATGCTGAGACGCGGGCTTCGGGCCGACGCGCCTTGATGCTGAGACGCGGGCGATCTCTCGCGTCTTGATGCTGAGACGCGGGCATTGAGCCAACGCGCCTTGATGCTGAGACGCGGGCGTTGAGCCAACGCGCCTTGATGCTGAGACGCGGGCGATCTCTCGCGTCTTGATTGTCACATTTAGCCTTGCGCCTGGATCTTGGATCTCTGCGTTTTGGTGGCTTGTCTTGGTGATTTTTAGACAGCCTACAATATGTTTCGAGATTCGAGCCACTGCTCTACGTCTTCGCCTTCATACAGAAGGATTTTCACTACATCCACACAGGACCTCCCACAAAGGGAAATTCTACCGAGAAATTTGCAATTAAAAACTTGGAGTATACAACTCCTCTCTCCAGCATAACTACCTCTACACAAGAGGCAAGGCACAAAATCAAAGCACGATCACCTCTACACAAGAGGGATAGGCTCAAAGCCAAAACATGATCACCTCTATACAAGAGGGATAGGCACAAAGTCAAACTACAACTACAATCACCTCTACACAAGAGGGATATGCATAAAGCCAAAACTCAACCACAATCACCTCTACACAAGGGGAATGAACACAAACCCAAAGTAAAGATGAGATTACAAACTTGATAATCACAATAGACCATAAACAATACTTGGTGACCACAATAGACCACAAACAATATCCTCACAAAAATAAGATCCTATAGATAGGATTAAATATGATAGCTCAAGTGTGAGAAAACAAGGTGTTTGAAAATCAAAATCACAAAGAAAAATACTTAGGAAAAATACTAGATAGAAAGAGAAATAAAGATCAAAACCAATTTCCTAAAAACTCTATTTTTCTTTGATTTTTTTCAACTCTTGAAAAACAAAATAAAAGATAAAGATTTGAAGTACAAAAATGCTTTTGAAACTCTTTAAAAATGGGCAAGATGGCACTAGAAAATTTTTCTCTTGAAACCTAAAACTTTGATTTTCAATGGAATTATTGTTGTGATTTTAATCCATCCTAAGGACCCTTTATATAGGTTTTAGAAAAAAAAATTTAGAATAGTTTTACTAGGTTTAAAAGGAATAAATTAACTCTTAAAATTCAACAAAATACGTTTTAAAAATATATTAAACATCAGCCTCCAGAAAATTAGCCGTTACTGCCACTCTGGCATATTGATGGTCAACTTTGAGCACAATTTTCAGGCCTAAAATTTCAGAATGTAGAAATAGGTGTATAAGAATAATTTGTAAATCTTTAATTCTTCTTTCTAATGCAACTTAATTTAACTCAATATCATTTTAGAGTAGAAAGTTATGAATAAAATACCGAAAAGTGTCAAATCAAAAACTATAAACTTTTTTAGAACAAGAATAGGGTTCAACCCAATATTTGACATCTTTAACATTTAAATCAGAAAATGATTATTGAATAAGAAATGTAGCCCTGAAAGTTATCTTTTAAATGCAATTTAAATTATATTAATTAAATATAAGAATAAAAGTTATGATAAGAAATCTAAAAGGGTGTTGAGCAGATCAGCAGAACAGTCGGCTACCGGGTTGATGACAAGAAAACTCGATATATGTGTACTTAAAATTCAAAACCGGTTTAAAGCAAAAACCAAACGTATTGAACTTGTGTGTGTGTGTGAACTTAAGCATATCAATACTAGTCCTATCTTACACAAGATCTAAATACAAAGTAAAATAAAACAAAATGAAGTCTTCTTGTCTATCTTCATCTTCTAGACGACTCGATCCAAATACGATCCAAATGGGCTTGAATCCAACCGAGTGCTAGATACGATCTTGACGCGCAAGCTCTTGAATCTACATGTGTTAGCTCCAAAACTTCTTTATTGAAGTTAAGCACCGACTAAGATCTTGATCAATAACTGAAACTATATAAACACAATATCATTAGCACTATAATTATATTATTTAATCATCATCAAAACTAGAGTAATGGGCCTCTGGGCCAATAGTCTCAGCCTTTTTGATGATGACAAAACTCATGGAGTTATATATGTATGGATTAAAAATAAGCTTCATAGAAGCTCCCCTTTAACTCATGCATAGCAATAAACAAATAGATTTTCAATTAAATGTATAAACTAAATAAAAACATATATGCATAAATAAATATATAAACATGCATATATAAACTCACTAAATTTCTCTGCCCCTTTTATCAATTCATCAACAAACGGGTGAGGATAATCAAACAATAAAGATGTATAAGCGATATACATTCATGAAGAGGAGAGACGTAAAGTTAGCTCCCCCTGCATATATACATTATATGAAAAAGAGATGACTAGACCCTAACCCACATAAAGTAAATATACAATGTATAAACGGAGATGTTAAGCTCCCTTTACACACGTGTATCATTTAAAGAAGAGAGGTCAAGCTCTACTATATGTGTAATACACTTCAACATGAATTTATAGATAGAGGAGATGTTAAGCTCCCATTGCATATAGGCAATACATATCAACAAATTTTAAAATCACTTTTTAAAACAAAATTTTGAAATTTCTTGAAGTCAACAAAATGAATTATGATTCCAATGAAATCAAATAGTAGTTGACAAAGAATAAATGTTAGTACCACTTGTTAAAATTTTTTTTAAGATACCAATAGTAGTTTTTGATACCAATTGAAAGTGAAACATGAAGTGCATTTTGATACCAAATAAATATCAATTGAAATCAATGTATAAGTTTGTAAAGATACCAATTAAAATTTAGAATAAAATCAAGCTTAACATAAACATAATTTGTGCTTTAAGAATGTAAAGATAAAATAAGCACAATCAAATCATATATATATATATATTATATATATGTGTGTGTGTGTGTGTGTGTGTGTGTGTGTGTGTGTGTGTGTGTGTGTGTGTGTGTATGAAAATGAAAAATACCAATTGAAATTAATACTTATTGAAATTTGAAGCATATTATATATATATATATATATATATATATATATATATATATATATATATATATATATATATATATATATATATATAGAAAAACACATATGGGTATACAAAAATGAAGTGTCATGAAGACATGCGTATAACTCATATCTACCACCCTATTCATGCACATGTTTAAAAGATATTCAATAAGGGTATACAAGGCATGATCGCCCATCCAACCGCCCTTTTATGGTAGGGGTTTTCAAAAATAAGAGTTTGAAAAAGTTTAACATGTTTGAAAATTACCGCCAATTGAAGAATAAAGACTAGTTTAAAGATAATTTTTGAAAACTAGTACGAAATCCTTTAAGTAAGGAATAAAACAATAAGTATCTTATGAAAACATGAAAATCACACGATCATCGATACTCAAATAGCAATAAAGCAGATATATGCCCATGAAACAAAAATCATAAGTAAACATCAAACATAAAGTATAAGAATCATGTAATCAACAAAATCATGGAAATAAAGTATTCAAACTCATATGAATTTTCATTAATCAAAAGTAAGAAATCATCAAAACTAAATACGCTTCAAGGTATATATTTGTTGAAACTAAAGGTATACATATATATCCCAAACATAAACGAGTCCAAATTTTTTTATAAAAAGCAAGTGACTCTAGGATAGACATGTACATCTAATAGTTTTTGACAAAATTAACATATACATGAAGACAAGCACATTTTTATGAAAATAGGTACAAAAATAGGGAAAACAAGTATAAATGAAAGAATCATCAAAACTAGGTTATACATGTACATGTAATGAGTACAAATGAGTAATGAAGTACAAACACATAATAACCAAGTATATCTCACTATTTGTATAAGTATAAACACAAGTTTTAATGAAAACTACATCTAAATAAGTAATCAATCAAAAATATGAAGTGTAAAGTCATAAATAAACATGATCATTAGGGTAAATACTTGTACTTTAGAGTTAGGATATATACAATAGCTAAAACTATAGTGAGAACATAAAAATATAAATTCATATAAATATGGGTGTATCTCAAATATTATATATGTATATCACAAGTCTAATAAACATTGCATTTAACATAACGCGTATTAAAATATGACATGCTAAAATCAATGAAAGCATGTAAACTAAAATAAGGAGTCAGAGATAGTTTTCAAAACCAATAGGGCTAATGTTTAGGTCTCCAAACTATGGTGGTCCTCCCACCAAACTTTCTTGAAGGTGTTGCATCCAATGTAGTGTCCATTAAGCTCAAATACATCCACCATCAAGGCATCATTCCTCTCACGTCATGTGAGAGCCCACACCTACATCAAGCATAATGAGGTGAATTTTGGTACCCACACTTTCTTGGGTTCATGGGGGTTAGCACTTTTCCTAACCCAAATAAATTTGTTTGCAAAATTTGAATTATGTATTTTATCATAGCAAAACTTTGCAAGGTGATCCTTACGTCCACAATGTGTACAAGTATACACATGAGCTTACATGATGTCTGTGTGTGATCATGATGAGCATGTATATGCTGTGAATGGTGTGCATGAATTGTGGAACTTGTTTTTTTAGAAATATGGATTCCAATTTCTTATGATTCATAGTACATTGGCTCAAAGTGGAGCCCAAACAATCTACACTATTCTTCAACATGCAAATATCATTTTCAATTGTTGAAAAAGAAGTGGAGCATGCATTCTTATCAATAGATGGTATAACAATTGAATCAAGATAAGAATGAGAAGCCAAATCATTTTTCAAAGAAATATTTTCATTTGAAATAAATTATAATTCTTTTGAAATCAAAGCAATTTATTTTTCAAAGAATTGTTCTCTTTTAAAATAAAACCGAATTTTAAAGACAAAACCTCATTATTCTTCAAAACATCATCACACTTATTTTTATTCTTTAAAAATTTATTTTCCTTCAAAGCAAGGTCAAGTTGAGTTTTCAAGGAGTTTATTTCACTTGAAATCTCAACCCTCTCTTGTAAAATCATGTTAGCTTTGAAAACAAATTTTCATTTTCTTCTTTTAATTTAGAGCTCTTGTTTTTCAAAACTTTATACTTTGAAAGTAAGTTTTCACAAATATACATAGTTCTTCATTTAATGCATCTGCATCTATTTTATCATCACAAAGAAGAACTAGAACTATCATCTGGATGAGTATCCGTATATACCTCAAGGGAGTCAATCCCTTAGACCATATAGCAAGTTTCGTTGGGCTCATCCACCATGGGTTCCTTTTCCATATAGTTTGTCGTTTGTAGCTCGGGAGAGGTCAATGTATTTCACACTATAAAAGCAGAATCATAATGAGAAATCATGCATAAATATTCTTTACTAAGTGTATGCATTAGTGCATCTAAGACTTGTACATTGGCCCTATATGCTTGTCATTACCAAGAAGATTCTTCGTAGTGGTAAGGTAAACATGCAATCTTAAAGTTTTAAGGTACATGGACATCTTAACTTTCTAAATATCAATGTTAGTAACATCATACATGGGAGGGACAAAGAAATTCATGAGTGAACAATATGTGTGCAAATGTAATACTAGATTAGCAATCCAAGATCTCACTCCTAGGTGGTTAAACCTAATATCAGGAGCGTAGGCTCTGATACCAATTGAAAATACACCTAGAGGGGGATAAATAGGTGTACTAGCTAATCTAATTACAAATGATGTGGAATTAAAAATTAATTGCAACACACTATGTGTAACCAAAGAGTGTAGCCGAATTTTCTGTGAAGGGCTCTGGACTATCTCCTCGAGATTCCTCTAAATTTAGAGTTGAGATGCTATATGAAGCTCTCTAGTCAATCTCCTAATAACTTCCTCCTTTAGTCAATTTCCTAGTGAGTCTGAAATATCCTAGGGCTAACGTCTAATTAATTTTAAATTAGGGTTAGGTTGTGAGTACTAGGAAAATGGTTTGTAGGCTAAGAAGGATTATAACGTCCTCACCTTATATTATTTATGGGTTTTGCCCTTAAGATGTTTTAGTGCACATGTACAAATAAATAAAAAAGAATTCACTTAAAAGTAATAAATCAGTTAAGGGTACTTTCTAGTTTAGATGTAATGCGAATGTACCTGATCTCTAGCACTCTTCAATAGAAATTAAAGAATTTATATAGACATGTGCCTATAATGCAAGAGTCTAAATAATTTTTAAATTAATCAATAAATAGGTTACTGTTAATTTATTAGAATTATGCTGGGTTATCAAACAGAAAAATAATCAATTGCAGTGAATAGTTTAAGCAATTTCAAGCAGCCCTGCAAAACATTAGTCAACTCAACCTGGTCGCGTTTTGCGCGACCTTGTTGAGGGTTAGGGGCTTTGCTTTACATGCAGAATCCCACAACCACTTATATGTCCATTGCTGCAAATTATTTTCCTGTTCTTCAAACCTGCACACAAAAACAGAGAAATTAGGGTTTAGTTAACAAAGAAAATTGTACCGTTCCCTCCCTGACAACGATGACAAAATTTTGACTGATAGAGAAAATAGAGTAAAAAGTAAAAAGGTTAAAGTTAGAAGTTTCTCTATTTTCTCGCAAGTAATCCCAGTAACAAGAGCTAAACAGGTCGATCCGCATAGCGAAATGCGATGAAGGCGTTTCGATACGGTTTCTTTGTGTAAAAACTTGAAAAGAAAGATGTTGGTATAAAAGAGTTGATTGAATAAAAAAAAAGAGATAATAGCCCACTAATCATCTACCATAAACAAGCACTAGCCTATGAAAAATAAACATCATATTGAACTTAGAAAGATTAGCCCTAGAGTGTTGCTTCAAATTCAAGAAAGAAAAGTAAAAAAGCAAACTCTAATTAATGTACACTAGATAAATTAAAATTAGTTTATCAAAATCTCAAAGTATAGTATAAGAAAAAACATTTTAGATTTAATATTAAGCTATCAAAGTATCTAAGTATAAACAAGAATAACCATTAAATAATATGACCCTAAAACTAGTTTAACTTAATTCATCATTAGTCTTCAAGAATCATTAACTTATCCCTAGGATTTCAAACATGCATAAAGTTCAATCAATTCATCGTATAAAAGTAGGCTTAGTTGGTGGAGAGATTACTGTTGGCCCAAAGGCCATTATCCCGGTTATTTTGATGATAGCAAAACATATTTAGTTATGTATTTAATAATCTTGATTTTGAAGTATTTCAGGTTCAAGAAACAGATTTTGACAACTCCGCTAAAAGACTCACAATTTTGGAGTTTGCCCAACATTTGCATTCCCAAGCTAAAGCACATAGGAAGCTTCGGAATTTGCGTTGAAGAAAAGTTCAAGAAGAAGATCAAGACTTGCTAAAGAATTCAAGATTTGTATTTTTTATTTTGTTTTTAGATATTTTGTCAAAACTAGATAGTAGAAGTAGAGATATGGGATATCACACACACACACACATTTTCTAGAGTGGTTTATGGCTTCATAATTTTCAATTCCAACTTAGCTTTTAAAGAGAACTTGTTTTGGAAATAAGCTTTTAGAAAAAGATTAGTTTTGGAAAAACATTTTGTGGAAAAACAAGTTTTATCAAAAGAATTTTTGTCAAACTATTTTTACATGATAGTAGTATGACACATGCTCATACTCTATGCTTTTACAAGTCCAAAATATTTAACCCAAGACCCAAAACCAAAATTCCAATATTTCAGGTTCTGTAAGTTCTGATTTCTCAGAACTTCACAGTGCCCGGTCGACCGGCACTCGACCGGCACTCGACCGGCATGCACAATTTTGTGCATGTGCGTATCAGTCGACCGGGACTCGACCGATACTCTACCGGCCCCAACCTGCTGCTCTCTGGAAAGTATCAGTCGACCGGGACTCGACCGATACTCTACCGGCCCTCAACCTGCTGCTCTCTTGGAAATGCCAGTCGACCGACCAGTCGACCGGTGAGCCCCAACGGTCGGATTTTTGACCGTTGGCGGTCGACCGACCCGGTCGACCGGCAGTCTGTCAAAAGTTCTGACAGACCCAACAGCTATATTTTCTGACTCTTTGACTTTTGGGATTTGTCTCCAACGAATCTCTTGAGCAGTTTTTTGACCCCTATAAATAGGTGGTCACTTCATATGAAATGACTAATGTTTTTAGAGCTATCAAGTGAAATTTGACAAGTGTTGTGAAAAGATTTCCAAAGTTTTCAAAAGAAAAGATTTTTCTCCAAAGCCTAAATTTCCATCACCTTTCTTGGAGCCTATTCCTCTACTTCTCTCTAGTTTTGCACTACACAATCCCATACTCTAAGTCTACTATTTGGTTCTAGGATTGTGCTTAGTGAGCTATTTGTAAAAGTGATCAAGTGTGATCACTTTCATTGTAATTGAGTGAAGTTGTAGAGGCATCGGCCTCAAGGCGAGCTAGTGTGCTCAAGGTGGTGAAGTGTCATCACGGGAGACGGACAAGTGTTGTCCTTGTATTGTTGATCCGGTGGGATCCTCAATAGTGGAAATCCTTCAAGTGTGAAGGCGGGGACGTAGAGCGTGGCTCGAACCTCGGAAACATATCGGCGTGTTTGCGTTTGCTCAAATTTCTCTAACTCTATCTCCTTTATTACTTGCAATTTACATTGTCCATTACTTGCAAGAAATATTGTATTGTGCTAATTGTTTAGAGTTAATTTTTTTTTCCGCATAATTGCCATTATCATATAGCCATCACCTATTCACCCCCCCTCTAGGTGATTTCAATTGGTATCAGAGCCTAACCCTACAACTTAGGTCTAACAACCTTAGGGAGATCCTTCAGTTGGCTATATACATTTGTTGCATTTTTATACATTGTGCATTTTATTCATCATACATGGCATCTCTAGATTTTTCAAGCATTAAATCCCCACCCAAGTTTGATGGTTTAAATTTTCCCATTTGGAAGGTCAAGATGAACCTTTTCTTAAAATCCCTAGGAGTTAAGGTAGCTAGGGCCATCACCAAAGATTTCATTGAACCCACTAGTGATGAGAAAACATGGTCCGAGGATACCACCAAGGACTATGAAGCTAATGCTAGGGCACAATATGCATTAACACAAGCACTTAATGAAGATGACCTTGCACGCATCATTAATTGTAAATCGGCATATGAAGTTTGGAACATGCTTATTGTGACTCATGAGGGAACGTCACAAGTCAAGAGAGCAAAAGTTGACTTGCTACGTTCTCAATATGAGAAATTTTTACATGATTGATAATGAGAGCATTGATGACATGCTCACTCGCTTTACAAAGATAACTAATGCTCTTTCTTCCTTAGGCGACAAGATTGACAACGATCAAAAGATAAGGAAGGTGATTCGAGCTCTTCCCAAAGCTTGGGAAGTCAAGGCGACAACCCTCAAAGAGCTAAATGACAAAGAGGAGATGGACTTCTCCGGCTTCATCGGCAATCTCAAAACACATGAGATGGAGATGAAGGTACGAGAAGAAAGGGAGGCACCCAAGAAGAAATCAATAGCCTTCAAAGCCGCTCCAACTATTCAAGACGAGGATGATTCATCGGACGAGTGCGATGAAGACTTCGCCATGCTCATCCGGAAGGTGGGCAAGATGTTCTACAAAAAGGGAAGACAAAGCAATTTCCGGCGAGGGAAACCTCAAGGGAGATTTGAAAGAAAAAGAGAGGAGCCCGGTCCTTGCTTCCATTGCAAGAAGATCGGTCACCTAATTGCCGAGTGCCCCCGCTCTACAAGCAACCACATCCAAGAACGGGCAAAGAAAGAAGAAGGCCATGGTGGCTACTTGGGATGACACGGAGTCGGAATCCGAAGAGGAAGTCGACGCCCGCACATGTGTTTCATGGCACATGGGGAGGATGTACCAAGGTAACTCTAGAAAACACCTTAGAAGATGATGATTTGACTATGGATGAACTTGCACATTTCTTTGAAGAATTGCAAAATAGGTATGAAATTTCACAATCTCAAAATAAGAAATTAAAAAGAGAAAATGAGGCTTTAAAACATAAAGTAGAAATAGTTGTTAAAGAAAAAGATGTTTTATCTAGTGCATTTGAAAAATTGAAAAATGATTTTGAAAAATATAAACTTGCAAATAAGGGTAAAACCCCTTTGGTTTCAATTGATAAAAATGATTTTGTTGAGATCCAAAAGCGTGTTGATGCCTTGGACTCCACACTTAAAATTTGTGCATTTGATTTGAAAAAGATAGCTTCTAAATTTCCTAAGGGAGTACCCCAAGGGAAACATGCACCTCATACACATACACATGCACGGAAACATGCTCACACTCACAAGCATGCATACATGTATGGTAGTGGTAGAATTTATGTTTGCACTCATTGTGGCCGCAAAGGCCATTTAGAAAAGTTTTGTTATGCTAAGAATAATGTTAAAAATAAATATGTTTGGGTTCGCCCCGGTACTAACCCTAAAGGACCCTCAAAGATTTGGGTACCAAAAGATCCTCCTAATGTAGGTGACACAGGTGGATCTACTTCCTCCAAGACTTAGGGGGAGACGGTGCCCGGGTGGTAGATGCAACTAAGCTCAAAGTTCAAATCTAGCTTGCATCGCTATCGTGGAGGCACCTATTTTTGGAGACTACCCGTAAATTGGTAACATCTCCATTTAAGAATTTATTTTTTAATTTTGTATATACAATGATTTAGGATTGCTAGTTTAGTTTTATGCTTCATTGATACATGATTAGTATAAACTTGCAACTCTAACATGATTGTATATACCATGTTCAATTTTGATCTCTTTTTGACATGTATACATATGTATGGAATTGTTAGTTTGCTTTTGTTCATAATTGATACATGCTTATATAGAACTACCCTTCTATCATATTGTGTACATGCCTTGTATTAATTTTCATATTTTGTATTGTTATGCCTTTTGTCATACTTGTCCACATGTCCAATCTTTGTGTATCTATATGTTTAGTTTAGATTTTGTGATTATACACTTGTATGCATATACACTTTATTTTTCAAATAAAAATTAAACATTTGAAAATTTTCATAGTTGAGCAAATACCTTAAAGATGGCAATTGCGCACCTCAACTCATTCAAGAGGAATCAAGAGGATGAAGTTCAGAAACCGTCACTGGGTATTCGGCTTCAACATCTTTATACCTTTGCTTAAATATGTAAAATAAAATTAAATAATTTTGTGTGAAGTTTTTGTTGATGTGATCACTAAATAAAGATTTAAAAATAATTGATTGTATCCCTGAATATTATAATATAACATATTTTTATTATATAAATTTATATAAAATTTTTCAGAACCTGGTAGCAGATTTTTTTTCAGACTTACCGGTCGACTGGCCCCTAACCCCAGTCGACCGGCTCTGTCTGAGAAAATATTTTTGATTTTTTTTTTGTGCTACCGGTCGACTGCTGGTATAGGACCAGTCGACCGATTTAGATGCAGGGCTCTCTGTTTGTTTTCGGTCGACCGGTCCCTCAACACAGTCGACCGATAGTCGCATTCTGGCATATATTTGACCTTTTTCCCACTGTTTCGCATTCTCTCTCTCTCAGTTCTCTCACCAGCGACCGCAGACCCATTTTCCCCAAAATTTCCTTCTTCCAATCCGTTCAACTGATCCTAAAATCCTTCAAAACCCATTTCAATCCTCTCAATTCTAACTCGGATCTTCAATTTCAAGCCGATCCATCCGTCGGATTCTCAAATTTCTGGATTTCAGGCTAGGGTTTCAGTTTTTCTCAAAGGTAAAAATTTCGAATTTTTCACTTGTTCCTTCTTTCTAGATTAGATCTATCATTTCATTTGTCTTCATATTAGGTTGATTATCTATCTAGATCGTGCTTTTGCGTTCAAAAACCTAAAAATTGGATTTTTATCATGGCTCCAAAGAGACATCGTTCTGAGAAGGGAAAGGGCATTGCCCAATCCTCAACTCAAGCCCCTAGGTCTGAACTATGTTCCGTAACGATCTTGCCTCTGATCGTTATACTCACTTAGCCCCTAGGAATACCATTTCAGGTAGATTTGTGGCTATGCATGATTTCGAACATTTAGATATCCCCCAAATACTTCGTGCTAACAATCTTGTAGATTTTCTCTCCATTAGGGAGAAGGTTTACACTTCTTTGGTTCCCTACTTTTATGCAAATTTTGAGTTTTTTGGGAACCGGATCATTTCCCGGGTGATGGGTAGGGACATCAACATCTCCCTAGGTCAATTTGCTAGAATTCTTCATCTTTCCACTGATGGAATAGATGTTTACTCCTATGACCTACATGATTTTCCTGGATATCCGGAGGGTGAGTCTTCACTCACCGCATCCACTCTTCTTCACCAGGATGACAATCCCGATCTGGTGAGGAATGAGATTGTGAGTCAGTATACTCTCCAATCTCAGGTCCTTGCTAAGATTGTATTTCATAACATCGTGCCAAAATCCGGTGAATTTAGCCATGCTCGAGGTCCTGTTCCCTTGATTATCTATTGCCTCCTTAAAGGCATTAAGATAAATTTCCCTCGAGTGATCGCTTCTCACATGAGTGGTGATCAGATTCGTACTGCTGGTAGGAGTCTGCCTTACGGCATGCTCATTACCCATTTGCTTAGGGCTCTAGATTTTGATTTCTCTGGTCAAGCCCCTCAAAACCCTCTTCAGATTTCAATGCTGCTGCCTTAAAGATGATGGAAGCTCAGTTGCGTCGACACGCAGCTTGCAACCACCACCTGTTCCTGCAGCTGATCCAGCTCCAGCTCCACCTCCTGTTTTTCCTGCTCCTGAGTTTCAGGGTGCTTCTGCTTCTGAGGTCCGCTCGCAGATCGAGGCACATCAGGCCTGGGTCGGTGAGCAAGTCTCTGCACTTCGTGCAGATATGGCTGCTCGTGATGCTTCTCTTCGGGCAGATTTGGAGGCTCGTGCTGCTATGGATGCTACTTTTCGGGCGGAGGTCCGGAACGACTTGTCATATATGGCTGAGTCCATGAGATATGTGGACGTTCAGTTCCAATCTCTGTTCTCTAAATGGACATAGTCGTTCCTGATGGGACTCCGGGAGCTCGTCGTCTTCCTGCTGCTGGTCCTCCTTTCCTCCCCAGAGAGCTCGCGTGTCTGTTCCACCACCGCGCCCCAGAGTTTGATGCCGTGGATACAGAGGAGGTAGAGTCCTCTTCTTCCTCAGATGATGGTGATGACCAGACGATGGCCGAGGGCTCCGATGACGATGAGGAGGAGGATGACGAGGCCACACCCTGATGCTGCTGAGTGACCTCCCCTTGTTGATGATGTCAAAAAGGGGGAGAGTTATTTGGAGAGAGATATTTTGTTATGACTCTTTTGTTTTTTGTTATGTACTTGACTTATTTTGTTGTTGTGTTGGGACATCTTTTATTTTTTGTGTTGTGGACATGTATTGTTTGTGTTTTATGTATTTATGTCATGTTGAGACTCATTTCCTTTATCTATGATATGACATGTGTGGTTGATATTTTCTATGGGCATGGATGTGTGATGTTTATTTTTTTTTATATGTGATGATTTTATTTTTTATCACTGTGCCTGAGTATGATTTTGTATATGCTTGTATGATTTTTATATATGCATATGTTGAGGGGGAGCTTCATTTGAAGACTCTACCCAAAATATCTTGTGATAACTACATATGTTTTGCCATCATCAAAAAGGGGGAGATTGTTGGCCCAAAGGCCATTATCCCGGTTATTTTGATGATAGCAAAACATATTTAGTTATGTATTTAATAATCTTGATTTTGAAGTATTTCAGGTTCAAGAAACAGATTTTGACAAACTCCGCTAAAAGACTCACAATTTTGGAGTTTGCCCAACATTTGCATTCCCAAGCTAAAGCACATAGGAAGCTTCGGAATTGCGTTGAGAGAAAAGTTCAAGAAGAAGATCAAGACTTGCTAAAGAATTCAAGATTTGTATTTTTTATTTTGTTTTTAGATATTTGTCAAAACTAGATAGTAGAAGTAGAGATATGGGATATCACACACACACACACATTTTTCTAGAGTGGTTTATGGCTTCATAATTTTCAATTCCAACTTAGCTTTTAAAGAGAACTTGTTTTGGAAATAAGCTTTTAGAAAAAGATTAGTTTTGGGAAAAAACATTTTTTGTGGAAAAACAAGTTTTATCAAAAAGAATTTTGTCAAACTATTTTTACATGATAGTAGTATGACACATGCTCATACTCTATGCTTTTACAAGTCCAAAATAATTTAACCCAAGACCCAAAAACCAAAATTCCAATATTTCAGGTTCTGTAAGTTCTGATTTCTCAGAACTTCACAGTGCCCGGTCGACCGGCACTCGACCGGCACTCGACCGGCATGCACAA